>SRMA01026851.1:325927-597358 GCA_007224835.1 Danionella cerebrum | reverse complement strand
CCTGGGTTGTGAGCGCTGAAGGGGCTTCGTAATTTGCATCCTGAAATAGATCGAAATGAAAGGTTCAGAATTGATTTACATGCACAAACACAATCTCTCAATTCTAAAGTGCGTATTTTAAAGGGGCCATGAACTGAAAAAACAAACAGTGCTGGATCTTTTGAAACGTACGAGCTGATGGAACAATAAATCACAGACGAAGTGATTTCACAGTGAATCATAGATTGTTTTTGTTTGATAAAAACTGCTTTTACTAGAGCCAGCGACAAAGTCCCGTGCTACACAGTGCTGCCTGTACTGCTGTGAAAGAGTGAAAGACCAAGAAAAGTCAGGGCACAGAGATCCCTGACTCTGATGGAACTTCACGTGAACTTCACAAACCTTTTACGATCTCGATCAACGGTGAGATTGCCAAGACTGCCACAGTTACGGCAAATTGAACCAGCGAGTGTGGAACAACTCCAGCCGCACTGAGAAGACCAGACTGCACGTCTACTAAGCCTGCACTCAGAGGTCTCCTCTATGGCACGAAACGAAACTCAACAGCTTCCACATGAGGTGCCAGCGAGTCAACATGAGTAGCTTCCATGCAGTTATGAGTGTGAGATGTCTCAGGCGCTGCGAATGAGAACGCCGCCCAGGAAAGATCAAGGTGGAAGCAGAAGCAGCGGGAGCTACAACTATCATCCGCCTTCACCTGTATCAGACTGCACAGCCATTCCTGCGGTACAGGCAGACTCATAAGAAGCCACGCCTTCATCTCCCAAGACGAACAGATGATGATAACGATGAATACAAGGAGAATGCCTTTGTTGAAGAAGTTAAACATCTGTAATGAGGAGCGAGCCAGTGTCTGGAAGAGAACGTCTGTTTATCATCTCCATTGTTCCAAAGACCGATTGAAAGCGAGGGGCAATGCTTCCTGGATTGTGTAGAAAGTATGTTTGCGAAGCTAAGCTGCACTGGAACTTGGATAAAACACAAACGTAGTAAAAGTAATTCTAAATGCTGTGGTGGTGGTTTTCTTTAAACCATCATTAATATGTTTTTAAAACTAAAGTTCATTTCCATATGAATCTGGATCAGACTCTGTTAGTCGTGTTACACCACCTTCTATTGCAACTGCCTGCAATGTTACCATCATAGGTGTTCGATATCCACCTTTATCTGTGTTGTGCTCTTTATACCGAAGCCGTAACCAGCTCTGTGTTTGTCAGGGATGCACAGAATAGGAGACTGATGCTAGATCACCACCAGTCTGAAGTCCCAGCAGGAAAAGCAAAAGATAACTGAAGCAAGCCGGAGCGGTTCGTATACCCCCAACAAAGTATTGGACAGTGTGGTGTGGGGCAGTTTCTTACTCTTGCATTTAAAGTGGATTTGTGCATTTTAAGAATCTTGATTCAGCCTTGACTCTCTAATAGTATTTCTCCTATTCGAGGAGGGAGAAAGCTCAGCAAACATTCAGTGGGATGAAGAATTCTGAATATTGTTGTAACCGTTTCTCCTTCTTCTTGTGTAAAGGCAATGCTTTCTCTTGGTGCCACAAAAAGAGTCCGGTTATAAAGGCTTGTGCCATTAATGTTTGACCCTTTCAGACTCAGCATTGTTAAGTCATGCTTTTTTTGCTTCTAGGGACTTTCTCAGCAATCAAAGCCTATAGTCCATTAATTGAAACGTTCAATCAAACTGCAGGAAGACCTTGTGTAATGCAACTGTACAACTCACAAGACAAACATCGCAGCACATCATGCCAAATGGAGAAGATAGATTTTCTCTCAATGTGAATTTGAATCTCAATGAGATTGTTGGTAAAATAGAGAGATATGTAATGTAAAATATCGTGCTATAATTCAGGGTTTTTTCAATGTTCATTTCAACAGACACTGGGTTCAAACACTGCAGTTAAATGTACTTCAGCACTCCTTGAACTTGTTAAATAAACAGCAAAAACATTAAAACGGTTTTATACACATTATAACTCTATTGATTGCTTTAAGGATGCAGACCAAAAATACTGTTGTACTCATAAGTTTACGCACCCGGACAAATCTTCTGATATCTAGGCCATTTTTCAAGATAACGTAAAATATTTCCTCCACTCATAGTCATTTATTGTCAATAAAGTTTTCATACCCTGATGATTTGGGCTCACAAACATACACAAGAATGGACACAAAGGGGTTAAAGTGGGTGGAAAAAATAACCATGCTCTCCTGCGACCTGTTTGCTCGGAATTAATGTTGGTGCAGAAAAGGTTTCTGGCTCTGAAAAGCCACTTACAATATTCCACACTGATCAGAGACAAGCCTCCAAACTGCTGTAACTAATTTATTTGGAGCAATGAGACCAAAATGAAACTTTTTGGCCACAACCATAAATGCTATACATTTGAAGAGGAGTCAACATGAACGGAACACCATCTCCACTGTTAAACATCGAGGTGGGTTGGGGATGTTTGAGCTACATAGGGACAGTTGTTTGACAATAAATGGCTTTCCCCAATCATTAACTACGAGTGGAAAAAAAGTTTTGTGTTATCTTTCATATTTTCTGAAAAATGGCCAAGAAATCAAACGTTTTGTTCGGGCATGTGGGGTTACGCGCACTACCTACGGAATCTTTTGCAATGAAATTGAAGATGTACCAGTTCTTGTGCCAGTAAAAAGTTCCTGGAAAAAATGTAGCACTGTAATTATTGAAAACACACTTTTTTTTTTTTTTATGAATAAACACACGTTGGGTAGACACAAATATAAAAAACTGTTCACAGTGGTTATCTTTACGAAAAACTGTTTTCAAATTCATGAGTGTTTGTGCAACAGTTTGGACCTGACGTCCATTTAAATGGACAAATTTATTTTAATATAAAAAATTATATTATCTTGTTTTTGTAAAGCTTAAGTATGTTTGTATTTTTCTGTAAACTAGAACGTGGTTCATGTCTGAAGGGTTTAAAGCCAATTAGAGAAGAGTGCTGAAGGTAACAGAGTGGGAATCCCTCGTCTCTTCCGGAATCTGGGTGATGGATTTTAAAGAAATAATTTTTAAATTATTAATGTAACAAACTGTACAAATTACCATTTGTAAAACTAGCTCATGACCCCTTTAAGCTTAAGGTAAGCTTCAGTTTTAAAATTATAGTCACATTCAAATTTGACTAAAAGTAAAGTATGTGCAGGGGTTAGACCAGAGGTGTCAAATCATTTGAGCTCTGGGCCGCATGCGGCACAATTTGAGGACCTTCTAAGGACCAGATCATGTTGGTTGCCTTAATTGATCTATTTATTAAATACATCGTATTATTCCTATGAATAATTCAATAAAGAACCATATTCTGAAAGTAAAACAATCTAGCCACAGGGGTTGCAAGCCAGTGACTTCTGTGCCGGTCCCAAGCCCGGATAAATAGAGAGGGTTGCGTCAGGAAGGGCATCCGGCGTAAAATATGCCAAACCCAAATATGCGAGTCACCAAATCGATTTTCATACCGGATCGGTCGAGGCCCGGGTTAACAACGACCGCCTCCGGTGCTGTTGACTTACAGGGTGCCGGTGGAAATTGGACTACTGTTTGTCAAGAAGGAGAGGAGGGAGAAGGATTCGTTGACAGAAAGAGAAGAGGAAAGGCAGGAGTATAGATCTGAGAATAGGGACTCTTAACGTTGGTACAATGACAGGGGAGGGTAGGGAGCTGGCGGACATGATGGAGAGAAGGAAGGTAGATATTCTGTGTGTGCAGGAGACCAGGTGGAAGGGCAGCAAAGCGCGTAGTATTGGAGGGGGATACAAACTGTTTTACTATGGTGTGGATAGGAAGAGAAATGGGTAGGAGTGATCCTGAAGGAGGAGTTTGTGAGGAATGTTTTAGAGGTGAAAAGAGTGTCAGACAGGGTGATCAGTTTGAAGTTAGAAAATGAAGGGGTGATGTTGAATGTAGTGAGTGGTTATGCTCCACAAGTAGGCTGTAAGTTGGAAGAGAAGGAGAAATTTTGGAGGGAGTTGGATGAGGTGATTGAGAGTGTTCCCAGAGGGGAGAGAGTAGTAGTGGGAGCAGATTTCAACGGGCATGTTGGCGAGGGCAACAGAGGTGATGAGGAGGGGATGGGCAGGTTCGGTGTTAAGGAAAGGAACCTAGAAGGACAGATGGGGGTGGACTTTGCCAAGAGGATGGAAATGGCTGTAGTTAATACTTATTTCCAGAGGGAGGAACATAGAGTTACCTACAAGAGTGGAGTGAGGAGTACGCAGATAGACTACATCCTTTGTAGAAGAGCCAATCTGAGAGAGATCAGAGACTGTAAAGTAGTGGTTGGAGAGAGTGTAGCCAGACAGCATCGGATGGTGATGTGTAGGATGTTTCTGGTGGTCAGGAAGAAGAGAAGAGGAAAGATTGAAAAGAAGACTAAGTGGTGGAAGTTGAAAAAGGAAGAAGATTGTGAAGAATTCAGACAGAAGCTGAGACAGGCTTTGGGTGGTCAGGAAGAGCTTCTAGATGACTGGGAAACTACAGCAGAAGTGATCAGGGAGACAGGAAGAAAAGTGCTAGGTGTGTCAGCTGGAAGGAGGAAAGAAGATAAAGAAACATGGTGGTGGAATGAGGAAGTACAGGACATCATCCAGAGGAAGAGGCTAGCTAAAAAGAAGTGGGACATTGAAAGGACTGAAGAAAGTAGACAGGACTACAAGGAATCGCAGCGCAGAGTAAAGAGGGAGGTGGCAAAGGCCAAACAGAAAGCATATGATGAGTTGTATGCCAGGTTAGACACTAGGGAAGGCGAGAAGGAATTGTATAGATTAGCGAGACAGAGAGACAGAGATGGGAAGGATGTGCAACAGATAAGGGTGATTAAAGATAGAGATGGAAAGGTGCTAACAAGTGAGGAGAGTGTGCTGAGAAGATGGAAGGAGTATTTTGAGGAGTTGATGAATGAGGAGAATGAAAGGGAAAGAAGGGAGGAAGAGGTGAATATTGTAGAGCAGGAAGTTGAAAAGATTAGAAAGGATGAGGTGAGGAAGGCTCTGGGGACATCAGAGGACAGCTCAGGTTGGTTGTTTTGGAGACAAAGTCAGAGAGGCCAGGTTGAGATGGTTTGGACATGTGCAGAGGAGGGATAGTGGTTATATTGGAAGAAGGATGCTGGAGATGGAGATGCCAGGCAAGAGGTCAAGAGGAAGACCAAAGAGGATATATATGGATGTGCTGAAAGAGGACATGAAGGTAGTTGGTGCAAGAGTAGAGGATACTGAGGACAGAGTTAGGTGGAAAAGGATGATTCGCTGTGGCGACCCCTAAACTGGGAACAGCCGAAAGTAAAAGAAGAAGAACTATGATAACCAATAACTGGATCGATAAAATGTATATAGACCATTGAAGACAGTTTCTGTTTGCCACTAATTCCCAATCAGTGGAGGAACTTTGTCTGGATTTCTTTCCCTGTAAATTGAATGCTTCTCTGCCTGATCCCCTGATTTTGGATCTGCTCTATACATACTGCTATGAGGCAATAAAAAAGTTTATTTATTACATTGTTTTGATTGCATCATAGAAACGTTTATAAAGTTTACAAATGAGAGTTACATTTTGGGCAGGTGTGAAATAAACCTGTAGTCAGGAATGCCTTCAGAAATGTAATGAAATGTAATTTAGTGAGGTGAAAGGTGAAGAAAAAGGTGGCTACTTTGAAGAACCTAGAATATGACATATTTTCTCAAGTTGTTTCACACTTTTATGTTATGTATACAATTACACATGTGTTAATTCATATTTTGATGCCTTCAGTGTGAATATACTATTTTCATAGTCATGAAAATAAAGAAAACTCTTTGAATGAGCGGGTCAAAACTTTTGGTTTGTACTGTATATTATTAAGCTACATTATTTGAATTTATCATATATTCAAAAGTCAGAAGTATGTTGATCAAATAGGCAAGACAAATATTTATTTCAATTCAAAAAGTAAATTTTTTGTCACGACAATCTTACATGTTAATATGAACTTCTTTTTGCAGATACTTTTTCTTATACACAAAAGTACATTTTTAAACATAAAATACTTTTGATACTTAAGTACTTCGTACTTTTACTTGAGTAGAATTCCTGGCAAGTACTTTAACTTATATTAACGTAATTTTTCAGTGTAGTAACTGTACTTTTACTTAAGTACCACTCTCATGTACTTTATACAGCACTCCCTAGATCAGATACAACCTGACTTTTTCACAATTAATCTCTATCCAGATGTGCTTTCTCACAATTATAAGTCACTGGAGAAGACTGTTTTCCAGGGATTTTGATACAGGAAAGCACTCAAGGGCGTATTCAAAGTAGTACAATGAACATTTATTTGTCAAAATATGTCATTGCTTCCTCTATTATTCTGTAATATTCTGTTTGTCTTGGTCTCTTTCATCACAAATTTCTTCCTTAATATTATTTCATAATATTAGAAGCTGTCTCAAATCAACAAAGCCACAAAACCATGTAAATTTACCAGCTTTAAGAGCTGGTAATGTGAATGTAACCCAAGAACCAATAATTTGCTGGTAAATCATATCACATACTTGGCCAGAAATACCATAGTTGTTCTTTTTTCTTAAACCTCTTGTGACAAAGTAAATAGTGTCCTTTTAATAACATGACTGAAACACACATTTGTCTATGAGTCTAACACTATAAAGCAAATTTTGTGGCAGAAGGGGACTAGGGATGTGTGCTTCAGGGCCTATGAGAAACAGTAATCAAAGGTGAATGTGTTTCTAATTTTCAAAATCCGCTCTGCTCCTTGTTATGATAATATAGCCAAAAGTTCCAGTCACTAAGCGTTCCAAGTTCTATTTCTGTAGTGGCCTGGCTCATCCATCTCCACAATACTTCTGAGCTACACACAGCACTGTCATCCCCAAGACACACTCACATACTGATGAAGAACGACCACAGATGGCATCAGATTCTAGTGCAGCCATAAGAAGGCAAGGAACGGAAACGGAGCCAGTGTGCAGACCTGCATCACACACATCTCTGCCTCCCACACACTTTTTCTAAAACAGTAAAATCTAATTACTCTTTATCAAACTCTCCATCTCTGTCAGGGATGGAACATACAACGGATCGGTGGCATTCAATCACAGCTGGGTCTCGGCTGGTTCTATTGAGATGTGTGAAGCTGTGGGTGACATGGCGATCTGTTGTTCAGAGATTCTGTGTAGAGCAAAGATTTGCATTAATAACTTATGAAAAATGTACTACAGAATTACTTACCACAAATCAAGGTGTGCCTAAACCCATTCACAGTATACAGCTGCTGCCCAAATAAGCAATGAAAATACACTGAGTAAATACTTATCAGAGGTGGGACCAAGTACTACTTTACAAGTTCAAGTCAAGTCCCAAGTTAAAACAGATAAAGGCCAAGTCAAGTCTCAAGTTAGTACTCTACAATTCCAAGTCAATGTGGGGCAAGTCTAGTCAAGTTCCAAGTTAAAACAGGGTAAGTCAAAGTCAAGTCCCCAGTTAAAACAGAGTAAGTCCACGTCAAGTCCATAGTCAGTACTTTACAAGTCCATGTCAAGTCCCAAGTCAAAACAGGGAAAGTCTAAGTCATGTCCCAAGCTAAAACAGGGTAAGTCCAAGTCAAGTCCCAAGTCAATCTGGGGCAAGTCTAAGTCAAGTCCCAAGTTAAAACAGGGTAAGTCCAAGTCAAGCCCCAAGTCAGTATTTTACAAGTCCATGTCAAGTCCCAAGTCAAAACAGGGAAAGTCTAAGTCACGTCCCAAGCTAAAACAGGGTAAGTCCAAGTCAAGTCCCATTAAATTCTGTTGTGCTCAGCGCAAACTCCTCTAAAAACGTATCTAATTCAATTTTATATCCGTGAACCACAGCTCGAACGCCATGCAAATTGTCGCAGGAGAGGGATCACACAACAAGGTTGTAACAGAAAACAGTCCCCAGAGGGTGGATTTATTTAAGAAATAGTGCGTGGTGAGGAGGAGTGCTGCCTTAGGTGCTGCTATTTGTGACGTCTTCTTCTGCTCGTGCCGGTGAGATTCCAAGTGGGGGTTTGTGCTCGTGTCCGTGTTCGTGCTGGTGACCTCTTCGGAGGGTCGGGCTTCGAGGCGGAACGGCGGCGGCGTCTCACGGGCTGTCTGGAGTCAGAGAGAGAGAGAGAGAGATTAGGTCGTGCACTCCTTGGAGAACCAAGCTCGTTGTGGAAGCTCTCTCTCTCTCTCTTATGCTGCCGCGCTGATGAGGCGCGGCTGTTCCTGCTTCGCCCTTGATGGCTGGCGCCAGGTGTTCTGTGTTTATGCCAGGACCGCGCTGATCGGAACGGACCTCCGTCACACTCCCCCCCACCAATGGTTGTCGTGGCGGGTCCTGAAACGCATCATAGACAGATTGGGGATTAGGGGTGGGTGGGGAGTAACCCCCCCCGACAAACCTGCATATCCGGCCCAGATCCGGGATAGGCCGTCTGCGTTGGCATTGTCGGCCCCGGCCCGCTGACGGACTTCAAAGTGGAAGTCCTGGAGCGCAAGGAACCAGCGGGTCACCCGAGCGTTGGTCTCCTTTGCTCTGGCCATCCATTGAAGTGGGGCGTGGTCTGTTAGGAGGGTGAACCGCCGGCCCAGGAGGTAATACTTCAGCTCCAGGACTGCCCACTTGACGGCCAGGGCCTCCTTTTCGACGGCCGCGTACCGGGTCTCGGCCGGGTTCAGCTTCCTGCTGATGTAGATCACAGGGTGTTCCTCACCTTCCTGTACTTGGGACAGGACGGCTCCCAACCCTGTGTCGGAGGCGTCGGTCTGTAGCAGGAAGGGGCAGTTAAAGTCAGGCGCTCGGAGTACCGGTTCCGTGGTGAGCGCCTGCTTTATGCTCCGGAACGTCCCCTCCAGTTCCGGAGTCCATTCGATCTTCTCCGGCTGCCCCTTCCTGGTCAGGTTTGTCAGGGGGGCGGCTAAAGAGGAGAAGTTGGGGATAAAACACCTATAATATCCCGCCAACCCCAGGAAGGCTCGTACCTGGGTTTTTGTGGTGGGACGAGGTGCCTCTTGAATGGTTTGGACCTTCTTGTCTTGGGGCCGGATCACTCCCCGTCCCACGCGGAATCCCAGGTACGACGCGTCGGCTTGGGCAAGGTGACATTTGCGGGGGTTGACGGTCAGCCCGGCTCCCCGGAGCTCCGTGAGCACCCTCCGCAGACGGTCCAGGTGGTCGTCCCATGCCTCCGAGTGGATGACCACATCATCCAGGTAGGCCGCGGCGTAGGGCTGGTGTGGGCGGAGCAGGACATCCATCATCCTCTGGAAAGTTGGAGGGGCTCCATGAAGGCCAAACGGGAGACGACGGTATTGCCAGTGGCCCGATGGCGTGGAGAAGGCGGTCTTGGGCCGGTCTTCTGCGGCCACTGGCACCTGCCAGTAACCCTTCGTTAAGTCGAGGGTGGATATATAGCGAGCCCGTCCCAGGCGATCCAGGAGCTCATCCACCCGGGGCATGGGGTAGCCGTCAAACTCAGAGACCTCATTTAGCCGGCGGAAGTCGTTGCAGAAGCGGAGGGTGCTGTCGGGTTTGGGAACCATTACGATGGGACTAGACCACGGGCTCCGGGACGGTTCAATCATCCCCAACTTTAGCATGTGTTGGACTTCCTCCTCTATAGCCTGCCGACGGGCTTCCGGTACTCTGTAAGGCCGCTGCCGGACGATCACTCCTGGTTGAGTTCGGATGTGGTGTTCCACGATGTTGGTCTGCCCAGGCTGATGGGAGAACACATCCTGGAACTGAATGACCAGGTGCTGCAGCTCCTTCTTCTGGGCAGCCGAGAAGTCGTCATTGGTGTCCACAATCAGCGGGGAGCAGGAGGCGAGTGCGGCGACCGCGGCGAGCTGGTCTCTGGTCCCCACCCACTTCTTCAGGAGATTGATGTGATAGAGCTTTTCTGGCTGTCTCCTTCCAGGCTGTCGAACTCTATAATTGACCTCACCGACCTTGGCCGTGATGGTATATGGCCCCGGCCATTTTGCCAGAAACTTGCAGGCCGAGGTGGGGACCAGGACCATCACTCGGTCTCCCGGCTGGAACTCCCTGGGCTGGGCTGCCCGGTTGAAGTGCCGTTGTTGCTGTTGCTGCGCTTGGACCGGACTAATGGCATGACCCGCTCGATGTTCTTACGCATCTGGGTCACGTGTTCTACCACAGAGCGGAGCGCTACCGGCTGCTGCTCCCACGCGTCTCGGGCGACATCCAGGAGCCCCCTCGGCTGACGGCCAAACAGAAGTTCAAAGGGTGTAAACCCGGTGGAGGCCTGGGGTACTTCTCGGATGCCGAAGAGGACATACGGGAGCATCCTGTCCCTATCTCTTCGGTCCTCAGCTGCCACCCTTCTCAGCATCGTTTTGAGGGTCTGGTTAAACCTTTCGACAAGGCCGTCAGTCTGGGGGTGGTAGACGGAGGTACGGAGCTGGTCGACTTTTAGCAGCCGGCAAAGGTCAGCCATCCGCCGGGACATGAAGGGGGTTCCCTGGTCAGTCAGGATCTGGCTGGGGATACCCACCCGGCTAAATAGCAGGAACAGCTCGTGGGCGATGTTCTTCGCTGTGGCTTTACGCAGGGGCACGGCTTCCGGGTACCGGGTGGCATAGTCCACGATAACCAGGATGTGCTCATGGCCTCGGGCAGACTTCGGCAGCGGCCCTACCAAGTCCATTCCAATCCTTTCAAAGGGCACCCCTATGATGGGGAGTGGAATTAGCGGGCTGGGGGGAGGCGTCCTCGGCGATGTCTTCTGGCAGGTGGGGCATGCCCGGCAGAACGCTTTGACCTCGCCGTCAATCCCCGGCCAATGGAAGCGGTCCCTGATCCGTTGGGCTGTGTTGGCCGCTCCCAGGTGTCCCGCCATCGGATGGGAGTGCGCCAACTTCAGGATGGTTTCCGTCTTCGACCGGGGGACGACGAGTAGCTCTTTGACCTCCCCCCTTCGCTCTGCGACGCAGTAAAGCAGACCATTTTTCACGAGGAAGTACGGGAGAGGATGGGGTCCCGGTTGGAGCTCCTGTCCTTCAGCCACGCGCACTTGTGCCCAACAGTGCTTCAGTCGATCATCTTCGTGTTGGGCGCGGCTGAAGGACCCCCCTCGCGTAACTCTCTGAAATACATCATAGAACAGATTAGCCGAGGGGGGGGTGGACTCACCATCTCTCCCGCTATCCGTTGCCAAGGTAACAGCCGGGTTGGTCGAAGCCTTCTCCTGCGACGAGGTTGGGCAGCCTGACCGCGCTGATCAGAACGGACCTCCGTCACAAAATAAACAACAACATAGCCGGAGTATAATTCATGACCAAGTTTTTGTTTATGTGCGATATGTATCCACAATATAAATGGAAACACCAAAACCATGGCACAAATGAAAGCTAACAACCAGCTGAATCCAGCGATATGCAACTCATTTACATTGCATGAAGTATTTCAGAGCAGGGAGCGAAAGTTCCCCGAAAAAAATGCCAGCAAAAACCAAGCAAGCATGTAAATCTTGTCTTACCTTTGCCGTTTTTTCAACAAAAAGTTATTTCCATAGCGATAAATGTCCGTTTGTTGTTATGTCCGGTCGATAGCTTCGCAGAAAATCCATTTTGGCTGTTTTCTTTAGCTTTGTGCTAGCATAACATCACCAAATATGGAATAACTCCCCGTGCGTAAGAGCACGTCTCTCCATGCAGCGCGTCCTGTGATTCGTCGCGGATCCAGTCAGTCTCAAAATTGTTGTCATCATTGGCTTCCTCAGATTCAGGGCTTTTCAGCGATATATAGAGCTCCCGGATTGGACAGATGGTCGGGGGATAAGGACATGCAGAATCTCGAACGTAGGGAGTACTGTGAATGAAACGTTCCCAAAAGCACAGGAAGATGGCGCAAATGGGCTTCCACCCCCCTTTTACAGCATTTCTTTAGGAGTTTTTAGCTGAAATCATGTCCCGTAAGCAAGAAAAGAAGACCATGAATGTAGCGGAAGCTTTGGACAAGATTTTTTCCATATTTCAATTATTGTGCTAAATTGTGCCAAACTTTGCCAAAATGGATTACGCCTGAACTTTGTTCAATCAAAACCTGTACAGAATATTAGTTTCTTGTAGTATGGACACCAGACTTGCTACAAATGTTCTTGACATGTAGTGGTTTCAATTGATTGTGTTTATTTGCTTCGTTATAAGTAAAATAAGGAGATATTAGAGGAAACATGTAGTTTTTTGGGGGGCGGAGTTCATTTTTTGGCCAATTCAACATCATTTACTCTTACCCAGTGTTCTTGACTGTCAAATTAACTCATCCACACCACCCCCCAAGAACCCATCTTCATTTTGATACCAAGATTTGCAGTTTAGACCTTGTAAAAGCTGAGAAATTCCTTATAAAGTGAAGGTATAGGATTTTCAGAAAATAGGCCTTAGGACTTAAGAGGTTAAAACAGGGTAAGTCCAAGTCAGTACTTTACAAGTCCATGTCAAGTCCCAAGTCAAAACAGGGCAAGTCCAAGTCAAGTCAAAAGTCACTAAAAATTGCACCGAATTTAACCTGAAAACTCGTGAAAATTTTTCCCTCAGCTATGTTCCAGTTTCCTCAAAAAACCTGTTCGAGTTTACGACAGAGAAGACTGCCCTCTTATTTTAAATACATATTAGACACGTAGGGACTGGGGGGTGGTACTTAGACCTCGTCCGTAAACCAACGGTGGACATCACTCCCCACTTTTTAATGAATCTTTCCTCTTCAACAGATACACTACATTCCAACGGGGAGCAGGCAGAGGACTGCCTCCATCTTCAGTATGGGGGGGCATGGGCCCTTCATCAGCGAGGGCTGCCTGGGTGGACGTGGGCCCACTGGGCCGTGGCTAGCTGCTCTCCGGATATAATTCCCTAAAGTTCAGCCAAATGCATATCACTCAAACGGGGTGACAGCGGGGACAGCCAATCACACATCACAAATACTGCCAGCAACCAATAGGCGCTTCTGTTTTTAAGAAGATTCTGTTCATATTGGCTAATTGCACATGCTCTATCTCACGCACGCTCTCTCTCTCTCTCTCTCTCTCTCTCTCTCTCTCTCTCTCTCTCTCTCTCTCTCTCTGACACAGAAGCATGCGAGATGCGATCTCACCCAGAGTGAATTAAGAATGTGAATTGATTTTTATTTATAGTCTTTCTGGGTCAAAGGGGTCAAGTCTCGAGTCATTAAGGTTCAAGTCCAAGTCGAGTTGCAAGTCTTTTGTCTTATTAACAAGTCACCAAATTAATGACTCAAGTCTGATTCAACCCAAGTCATATGACTCAAGTCATTTTCTGGTGTTTTATACAGCTATTATATACTGCTAATCTACTATGCTTATACATGCGACCCAGACAAAAAAGTAAACTGGAGTGAATTTCCACAATCATATATCATACATTTTGGCACTATAGCACGTCTAATACATTAACAAACTTAGAAATTGTATCTGTTCAACTCAAAACTCCATGACTCTTCTCTTAAGATAAGTTGTTAAGAATAAAGTCTGTTAAGAATGTTAAATTGCAGTTTTGACTGTTAAACTATGACTGCACATCACCTGTTGAAAGTCAACATAAGGAAGAAGTCTTAACTCGGCCATACAATGTCTCCCAGAATTACAAAGAGTCCATGTCTGAAAACATCTAAAGAACTCTCTCAGTTATAGCACCACCAGGTGGCCACAGGCAGTACAACATTTAACACTGCCAAGGTACTACTTTTTACTAATGTTGACAGGTGACAAGAATTTTGGCCAAACAATGTCAGTAAATATTTGGACTGCTACCTGGGGGTCTTCGTGCTTTGAACATTTCATTCGCTTGTATCCTTCAGTATATTTAACAATTATCTCTCTTGAACACGTCTTCTAGAAAAGGATCAGTCGTTACTTGTAGTGCAACTAAATGGCCACTGAGAGGGGATGGTGGCAGAGGTGCTCGAGCCCTTTGTTTGCTGCTTGCAGATTTTATTTGGTTTTAACACTGACACTATTATCTAACACTCTTCAAGTTTAACACCATTGACACCAATAGTATTCATTTAACAATGTGAATTTTTCCCTGTACACTGGATTAGAACCGTTCTTGCAAGGAATGGCTATGGCAAATAAAATTGCACTTAACTATTTCTTTAAAACAATAGGATGAAATATGCATTGTCAATTTGAAAAATTCAGCTTAGCCTGAAAAGACCAATAGATGCTTGTTTTTTTGTTTTGTTTTTTTTTTTAATGTTAAGTAACAAGGATATTGTTTTTTACTTGAGAAAGTCTCCTGTGGATTTTTAGATCTATTATATCCCTTGTTATTCTTGTTAAATTGCCTCAGGGATTATCTCTGCCTTTAAATGTAAAGCACCAGAAAAAATTGACAGGGAGAGGACAGCAACAAATTCTGATGAGATTGTGTTCTGGCAGCACAAATGAACAATTGCTAAAGGCTGTAAGCACACTTCAGCTCTTCCACAGATTTTCTGTTCAGTTTATCAGCCTCTGTACCTTGCAGCCAAGTGACAAAGCACTGAAAAGGATTAAGCAGCCCACCGTAAACATGCTATCCCAATCACCTGATCAACTCAAAGAAAACAGGCAACTGAATTCATTCTAAAAATTGGAGCATGGAAGACACTCTTTGGGGACAAACACACAAAATGCCTTATTGAAACTGGCGGTGTCAAACTCATTTTAGTTCAGGGGCAACACATTGCAGTGTTGTGTGGTGCAACCTTTAAAGTTAACAAAGGAACATTCATTCATTAATTTTCCAACCCGCTTATCCCCGTTTTGGGGTCATGGGGGTCTGCCAGTGACTATTTTCAGCACACAGTGGGCGAGAGGTGGGGGTACACCCTGGTACACCCAGAGTACCCGGAGGAAACCCACACAAGCACAGGGAGAAAATGCAAACTTTTTCCAGGAAGGTCACCGGTGAGCCTCGAGCCAACAACCTATTAACTGGAAGGCCACACTGCTACCCACTGTGCCACCATGCCACCCTTCTTCTTTTCCTTTCGGCTGTTCCCAGTTTAGGGGTCGCCACAGCGAATCATCCTTTTCCACCTAACTCTGTCCTCAGTATCCTCTACTCTTGCACCAACTACCTTCATGTCCTCTTTCAGTACATCCATATATCTTGTCTTTGGTCTTCCTCTTGACCTCTTGCCTGGCATCTCCATCTCCAACATCCTTCTACCAATATAACCACTATCCCTCCTCTGCACATGTCCAAACCATCTCAACCTGGCCTCTCTGACTTTGTCTCCAAAACAACCAACCTGAGCTGTCCCTCTGATGTGCTCGTTCCTAATCTTGTCCATCCTCGTCACTCCTAAACTGAACCTCAACATCCTCATCTCTGCTACTTCCATCTCTGCCTCTTGTCTCTTCCTCACTGCTACAGTCTCCAACCCATACATCATAGCTGGTCTCACTACTGTTCTGTACACCTTTCCTTTGACTCTTGCTGAAACTCTTCTGTCACACAACACCCCTGACACTTTTCTCCACCCACTCCAACCTGCCTGCACTCGTCTCTTCACCTCTTTTCCACACTCCCCGTCACACTGGACTGTTGACCCCAAATACCTAAACTCCTGCACCTTCTTGACCTCAGCCCCCTGTAACCTCACTGTTCTATTTCCCTCCCTCTCGTTCAAACACATGTATTCTGTCTTGCTGCGACTGACTTTCATTCCTCTTCTTTCTAGAGCTGACCTCCAACTTTCCAGGTTTTCCTCCACCTGCTCTCTGCTCTCACTACAAATCACAATGTCATCTGCAAACATCATTGTCCACGGAGATTCCTGCCTGACCTCATCTGTCAACCTGTCCATCACCATAGCAAATAAGAAGGGACTCAAAGCTGATCCTTGATGTAGCCCCACCTCCACTTTGAACTCCTTTGTCTGACCTACAGCACATCTCACTGCTGTCTTACTTCTCTCATACATATCCTGAACTATTCTGACGTACTTCTCTGCCACTCCTGACCTCCTCATACAGGACCATAGCTCCTCTCTCGGCACCCTGTCATACGCTTTTTCTAAATCCACAAAGACGCAGTGCAAGCTCTTTCTGACCATCTCTGTACTTCTCCATTAACAATCTCAGAGCAAAAATTGCATCAGTAGTGCTCTTCCTGGGCATGAAGCCATACTGCTGCTCACAAATATCCACTTCTCTTCTTAGCCTAGCTTCCACTACTCTTTCCCAAAGTTTCATTGTGTGGCTCATCAACTTTATACCTCTGTAGTTGTTACAACTCTGCACATCACCCTTGTTCTTAAAGATTGGTACTAGGACACTTCTCCTCCATTCCTCAGGCATCTTCTCACTCTCTAAAATCCTGTTGAATAACCTAGACAGGAACTCCACTGCTGTCTCTCCTAGACACTTCCACACCTCCACTGGTATGTCATCTGGACCAACAGCCTTTCCACTCTTCATTCTCCCCAGGGCCTTCCTCACCTCATCCTTTCTAATCTTTTCAACTTCCTGCTCTACAATATTCACATCTTCCTCCCTTCTTTCCCTTTCATTCTCCTCATTCATCAACTCCTCATAATACTCCTTCCATCTTCTCAGCACACTCTCCTCACTTGTTAGCACCTTTCCATCTCTATCTTTAATCACCCTTATCTGTTGCACATCCTTCCCATCTCTGTCTCTCTGTCTCGCTAATCTATACAATTCCTTCTCGCCTTCCCTAGTGTCTAACCTGGCATACAACTCATTATATGCTTTCTGTTTGGCCTTTGCCACCTCCCTCTTCACTCTGCGCTGCGATTCCTTGTAGTCCTGTCTACTTTCTTCAGTCCTTTCCATGTCCCACTTCTTTTTAGCTAGCCTCTTCCTCTGGATGATGTCCTGTACTTCCTCATTCCACCACCATGTTTCTTTATCTTCTTTCCTCCTTCCAGCTGACACACCTAGCACCTTTCTTCCTGTCTCCCTGATCACTTCTGCTGTAGTTTCCCAGTCATCTGGAAGCTCTTCCTGACCACCCAAAGCCTGTCTCAGCTTCTGTCTAAATTCCTCACAATCTCCTTCTTTTTTCAACTTCCACCACTTGGTCTTCTTTTCAATCTTTCCTCTTCTTTTCTTCCTGACCACCAGAAACATCCTACACAACACCATCCGATGCTGTCTGGCTACACTCTCTCCTACCACTACTTTACAGTCTCTGATCTCTCAGATTGGCTCGTCTACAAAGGATGTAGTCTACCTGCGTACTCCTACCTCCACTCTTGTAGGTAACTCTATGTTCCTCCCTCTTCTGGAAATAAGTATTAACTACAGCCATTTCCATCCTCTTGGCAAAGTCCACCACCATCTGTCCTTCTAGGTTCCTTTCCTTAACACCGAACCTGCCCATCACCTCCTCATCACCTCTGTTGCCCTCGCCAACATGCCCGTTGAAATCTGCTCCCACTACTACTCTCTCTCCTCTGGGAACACTCTCAATCACCTCATCTAACTCACTCCAAAATCTCTCCTTCTCTTCCAACTTACAGCCTACTTGTGGAGCATAACCACTCACTACATTCAACATCACCCCTTCAATTTCTAACTTCAAGCTGATCACCCTGTCTGACACTCTTTTCACCTCTAAAACATTCCTCACAAACTCCTCCTTCAGGATCACTCCTACCCAGTGCTTAATTTGTTCCGCCGTTTGCCGGAACGCAATCCGTTTTCTCTCAATTTCTGGCTTCCAAGGATCCGGAAAAATTTATTCTGGGATCCGGTAATTATCTGACCCCATTTGTCTTTATCTGCCCAATTCCTGCCCACCTTTTTCACTCTGCTGTACTACAATGCATTCCCCCGACTCAAGAATATACAGAGCACTCGCCTATGGTGTGCCAGGCTGCCTTCGTCGTAGGCTGGTGCTGTCTAGTGATGTGTCGTTCAAGAACGATTCGTTCTTTTTGAGCGAATCTTTAATGTGACTCCGTATGAACGAGTCGTGTTGGAGAGGGATTCGTTCATTGGCGCACGCGCATCATTCTTGTGGTTTTCCGAGCGTAACCCGTTCATCATCAATGACAGAAGACCGAAAAGACCCGAATGACTCGAAAGATGAACTAATCTTTTCTGTTTCCGGCTCATGGCCGCTCCGTAATGTTAACCAATGCAGCATGAGCCGGAAAGAGAAAAGACCGAAAGGACCCGGAGGACTCGCAAAAAGAACGAATCTTTTCGGGTTCCGGCTCATGGCCACTTCGTAATGTTAACCAATGCAGCATGAGCCGGAAAGAGAAAAGACCGAAAGGACCCGGACTCGCTAAAAGAACGAATCTTTTCGGATCCCGGCACTGTAGCGGTCACGTGACAAAAGTGCTAAAGAAGCCAGTCGGACTGAGTGCTCGGACTGCACACGTTAACATCAGAGTGAAGTAATTTTGTGTCGAACAAAAGAGATTTAAATCTAAAGAAGACAGATCAGAGTTTGGGTAAACCAGACTAAAAGACCCAGGTAGGCTTTAGTAATATATTTATATTTATTTTAAATTTAGCATTATAGTTTTGTCTCATTTGTAGTGTGATTCGCGTTTGTGTATAAAACGCTAGTAGATGTGGAAGTACACACAACATTTATTGATATTTTAGTAAAATGAACGAAATGACTCGAAAAAAGATCCGTGCATTTTACTGAACGAGACTCAAAGAACCGAATCCGTAAAATGATCCGAACTTCCCATCACTTGTGCTGTCCCCTGCAGTCGGCAGGCCGGCCCGTATTATGTGGAAATTAACGATTAGATAAAAATATTATAAAATAAAATAAAATAATTAATAATTATTGTGTTAGTGTGTTTTCTTTATTGTGCATTGTATAATGTAAAAAAAATAAATAAATAAAATGCACTACTAGCAAGTCTGAAAAGGCTGCTGCTGGGTAATTCACGTCCTGTACGTAACCTATTTTTAGGCAACATTTGGCCAAAACAAAAAGTGTCCTGACTCCTTCGTGCTAACATGTATAAAAGACAATCAAGTTTGCTTTAGTTTTTTAAAAGAAACGAAGACTCAAGTCTATCATGTTAAACGGCCATTTAACATGATATTGAAGATTAAGATAAATTGTGTTGAAAGTAATCTAAAGGTTTTTTGTGTGTATATATCTTAAATTATGTTGTAAATGATGTATGTAAGTCCTGCTGCTTAAAAGTAGGCATGTTAGACACTGAACCATTGCGTTCTGTTTGTGTTCCAACAACTGTTTTGGGCCAGCCCCCCTGTCCGTCACCCCAGTCCTGTTGTGTTCCAGTAACTTCAAATTTACAAATTAAGCACTGCTCCTACCCCATTTCTCTTCCTATCGACACCATAGTAAAACAGTTTGTATCCCCCTCCAATACTACGCGCTTTGCTACCCTTCCACCTGGTCTCCTGCACACACAGAATATCTACCTTCCTTCTCTCCATCATGTCCACCAGCCCTCTACCCTTCCCTGTCATTGTACCAACGTTAAGAGTCCCTATTCTCAGATCTACACTCCTGCCTTTCCTCTTCTCTTTCTGTCGACAAATCCTTCTCCCTCCTCTCCTTCTTCGACAAACAGTAGTCCAATTTCCACCGGCACCCTGTAAGTCAACAGCACCGGAGGCGGTCGTTGTTAACCCGGGCCTCGACCGATCCGGTATGGAAATCGATTTGGTGACTCGCGTATTTGATTTTTGGCATATTTTACGCCGGATGCCCTTCCTGACGCAACCCTCTCTATTTATCCGGGCTTGGGACCGGCACAGAAGTCACTGGCTTGCAACCCCTGTGGCTAGATTTCGTCTTCTTTAGCAATATTAAATAATACATTTTGAACATGCTCATTGCTTCACTGGGAAGGAAGCAAAAGCCATCTAAAGACAACCACAATAGGAACAGGTTTAGAATAGGAGAGGTTTCTAACGGTGAACTCCTGCTGCTCACCAAAGAGATAAGCTTTTGCCAATTGGATTTCTGAACTCTCTGTAAAGCAACATTCTATGCAGCACTAGGTGATTTCATCCGCACTGCAGCTACTGTATAAAGACTGGGAATGAGTTTAAGGCCATGAGTTGAAACGTCCTGGAACGTTAATGAAGCAGAATCTGGACATCACATTAAGTATCTTAAGTAAGGAAATCGAATGGACTATGCATGTGCAGATATGTTTGGGTTAATTAATGATGGATTGAGGCAAGATTATTTTATATGTAATGCCACAACATTTACAGCCTCGTTCAAGCCCTTTGTTGAGCAGTTACTTATAATGTGCTGCTCTCCCCAAGTCTGAATCAGCATGAAGTAGCTGTTCAGTTTTAGTAGCACGCTATAAACTTGCTGTTGTAATGGTACCTAAATAATGTAAAACCATTGCTGCCCAATTTAAAACAAAACACTGGCTGCCTAGGGAGCACTAGCGCAATACCTGCACGCTTCACTGAGCAACAGCATGAATGTGCGCTTTGCTGTGTGGAGATATATACAGAACATAGGTGGCAAAGTTAAAGAAGTACCTTTCTGCACTGCTGTGTCACAGCTTGAATGCTTCACCATCAATTAAACTCACTGTATTAAACTGTGAACTGTAATACTCACATGTATTTAGAGGATACAAACGCATCAGAAACATCTTTGAATTGCTGGATAAACATACTTTTCTTTTGAACAGGCAATCAAAAATAAAGTTGATGAAATTATTGATTCATAATGAACCAAGATGTAATTATTCCAGAGCAAAATGAACCCATTTGTTCTTAAACAATAATAGCAGATTTTATCCACAAGGTACATATAAAAGTAACTGGTTCAAATGATCTGGACAAATTAGTACCAAGCAGCTCATACACAAAAGTGTACATGTTTCAATCGATTTACAATGGTTTACAGTTATTGGAGGCAATAGCTTTAATAAGCCCCTGGAGAACTGAGTCATGTGGTGTACAATGTTCCCGGCACAAATAAGACCATCCTACACAACACCATACTTAACTTGAAACACCAACCTGCAACATCTTCTCTAATATTTAGCGGCACATGACACTAACTAAAACATACAAGGATTCATGCCTGAGACCTGAACTGAAATGTTATTTACTCATCATGCCTAACATTTAATGATTCATAAGATGTGGAGCAGGGAAGCCTGATGCTTGCATGCTGTGCGGGAGGCTGCTGTCAGCATGTTTATTTTCAGTGAGTGCACACATAAACACTCATTTACTGCCAATGAGATCCACAAATCTAGAGCAGAGAGGGGGAGAGTACAAGAAAGAACACCACATTCGTACATTCAAACCCATAAATTAACCGTTGCAGTGAAGTCTAAGCATGATAATTGGCTACTGTACGCACACAAAGACCTCCTAAGTGACGAGCTTGCTCTATGACTTTCTGCTGAAAACCTCCATCAACTCAGAAATTCTGCAGTTTAAAAACTAGTTCTAGAAGTAAAGCATGTCCACAAGCAATCTAGTATACAAGGTCCCAGATATTTGAATATGGTACATTTTTGGCCAATCAGAGCAAAGAATATCGTACATATACATATTGAAAACATCTCCAGTAGTTAAAATCTTATGGGTGTTATTTTCAACACGTCAACATATTAGTGTATTGGTGTAACGATGTTTGCATTTGTATTGAATCGAATGATGCATGGAATTCAGTTCAGTACACACTGGGCATGCCACAATACTCGGTTTTATACCGAACCCAAAAGTATGCCGTGCTCGGCTCAATACGCGATTGTGAACCATGGTTTATCGGCTCCTCATTTGAAAATAATTTTTTCAAAATTCCTATGCAACTTCTTGTTTCCAGATGTGAGCGCACTTCTGGAGCAAGTATCCAATCAATGAACTGCTCCTTGTGTAAATATCCAATCAGCGAGTGCTAAAGTTAGAGGAGGGTGGGACTTCTTATGTTTCACTCCCAGCTCAGCTCCTTCAGTCAGCACAACGAGAAGGCTTTTAAAGTCTCGGAGCCGTTTCGGCTTTGCTTTTGAATATGACAAAGATGAGAGAGAGAGAGAAAGAAAGAGCACTAGAAGCAGCTTAAGGGGTCAGAAACACAATTTAGATCATATTATTTATATTAGAAACAGCTAATATATTATTTAGGCAAGAAGTTAGCCTTGCATGGCAGCCGTCTGTAAATATGACGGGTCTACATTGTTTCTCGAAAGATTCTAACCATGTGCTCCACCAGAATAGTAATAGTATGCCAGTAAGTATAGTATATTTTCTTTATACCTAAACATCACATTTAATTTCTAAAAATTACTGTTTTCGTTTTAAGTAGGTTTTGTTTAATTTGCTTGAGGTATTAAGCCCTGAAAGTACACCTCCATTTTTGCTTAACGTAAAAGGAAAAGGCAAAGACCACCCTTTAAGCCAGGGGTCTCAAACTCAGCTCCTGGAGGGCCGCAGCCCTGCACAGTTTACTTCCAACCCTGCTCAGAGAGAGATCGACACCTGAAGCTTACAAACAGTCTGAAGGACCAGGTGTGTTTAGTTGAGGTTGGAGCTAAACTGTGCAGGGCTGTGGCCCTCCAGGAACTGAGTTTGAGACACCTGCTTTAAGCTGTTCGATTTTTATAATAATAATAAAAAAATGTAGTAAAAAAAAAGTGGTAAACATTTTTTGTTCTGCATCAGAAAAATGTTCCAAGTTTGTTGTATAAAACCGAACTGTGATTTTAGGGAACCGTTACACGCCTACTTCTTAGAGGTGGATCAATTCACAGAGTTGATTCAAAGGTGTTTAAATAATTACACTCCTCTCTCCACTCTTTTATCATCATCCATTTGGTTTTCACCACATTTATCTACATAATAACAAGGAACTCTGTCAGTGTTACATGGTTAACAAATCTGATTGTGTTAATTTAACTCGTGGGAGTGTAAATATACCAACAAAAAGCATCGACATGAACTCTGAGAGTAAATCAACGCTCATTTATTTCTGTTTGAATAACAGAGACTGGTGGGTGCTGGGAAGGTCGCCATTTCGATCCCTTGTTCCAGTGGGAGTTGTAAGTGGCTTGAATGATAGAAATCACACTCTACATCAATCACACGCACATCCCCACCTGCTCCCCAAGCGCATAGCCCACTGCTACCGGATTGTGTTCACAGTGTGTTGCTGTGTGCGCACTTTGATGGGTGTCACGTAGACCAGAAATTCCAAGTATGGCAGCCATCACTTTCAATTTCTCTAACATTCTAAGGATAAAACATGCTCAGAGTGTAAAAACTGTGATATCAGCATAAACACGAACCTTGTTGCTAGGAAACAAAAAAAAGCTTAAAATATTGGATGACACCAAGACATGAAGCTTAAATCTCACAATCTGTGATAATCTTAAACTCTGAGACCATATCTGCCAACCATGGCTTCCCAGAGTCCTACTTTTGGCATAAAGTATAAGCCTCCAATCTGTAGATCGACACTTCACAAAAAAAAAAAAAAAAACCTTTGTTTTGTTTACTGTTTTGTCAGCTAACCATTTAAATTGTTTTCTAGGGCAGACTAACGTTCCGAGATCCAGTAATCATTGTATTATTGAAACTGTAGATGCATTGCAGTACATGTAATGCTGCTAATTTACATAAAAGTTTGGAGAAACAACTGCATATAGCGGTTACATTTAGCCAAAGCAATCTTTTTCTCTCTCTGTGTGTGCGTGCATGTAAAGGGAAAGTTGTACACATAGAAATGCAGGATTTTAAATGGCTGAAAGATCTGGTTGACTTTCCATTGCAGTTGTCCAGAGCTCCCAGTCCCTCTCTCAAACGGAATGATATGCTTCGGAGGCCAAACAACAGATTCAGATCAGGCGTTTGGTTGAAGAGACCTCTGCCAGTCTACGCTCGAGTCAAAAGCTTATGCAGAACACAATCAGCAGCAAGAGGCAGAACAGGCCAGAAAAGCTCTCAGGCCAAGAGCATGTCATTTTTTCTATACAACAGCCACTAATGATTCTCTCGACCTGCACAGCATGATGCAACCACCACTCCAGCAGGAAGACACATGCGGCAGGGAGCCATGACCCTGTGTGCTTGCTCTGCATGAGATGCTTCACTGCTGAATCTCATCCACGGACCATCTTTTCTGTAGAACAGAACAGCTCATCACAATTTAAATAATGACACCTGGGTAATTCTAACCCTGTTCTAAACGGAGTTCTGTTAATTCACAATTTATTCCAAGTTAACCAAAAACACTGCCACTCTTGAGGTGACATTTTAAACTGTGCATTAAACCCAGGTTAATGTTCTTATTAGCATAATGTCCTTTGCAGTGCTGGCTGAATTAACGCAGGATGTAATCGTGTTTACACAATGTCTGCAACCTCATTTTACTTCTTTCAATAATGAAAATGAATGAGACATGCACATGATATGAAAGCAATTCCATTGATTGGAGCAAAGCCAAAAAGAGTTGAGCTACTTGCACCATTTCAGATCTCTTGCAAAAAGATGCATTGAGGTGGTAGGAGCTCTTTCTTCTTTATTGTGTGTTTATTTAATGAGGAAAAAAAGAACTAAGATTTCAGAACTAAATGTAAGTTGTGTGGAGGTCACAACTTAAAGTCCAGCAGAGCAACAAGAATGTAATCCGAAAACCAGGCTAATGTTAGTATCAGCTAACATAAGAGTGTGTTTGCACTATAAGCTTAAGGTTCAACTGTTCTGCTTTTTATGGATTTAATTTGTTAAAAAATTCACATGATTGAAGAAACCGATTTAAATCTGAAACTGCGGCGTCCAAAATTACTTGATCCTGGATGTTATTGCGTATTAGTCCGTGCATCATTAGAGAACACATCTCTGATTTAATTCAATTATCCACTGTTTCTAAGTGGAAACTCCCTCAATCAATCAATTTAAGACCCATTTCTGTCGTCCTTGATGAAATTTCTCCTCTTTGTGTGGGTCACTTCAACGTGCAGTGAATCTGGGTATATTCATTTGATTAAAATGACAAATAGCAATTTAATCTTTTTGTAATTTAAATAACAGTTTTTCATTTGTATCTTTGTAAAATGTAGTTATTTATAAGGCAAAGCTGGATTATTTTTTTATTCATTGTTATATAAGCCTCTGGAATATTAATCTGTGCTAAATTGTTGAGAACACCACCACTACCACTTTTTAGCTATTAGTGTGGATGTATATAGTTATCTTAGAGGCTATATTAATTTACAGAAATTGTAAAAGTGTCCTAAATGTTCATATCAAATAGACTTAGATTTTTCAATGAAAAAATGCAACAGACCTGCTTTAAAAAGGTCAACAACAAAGTAGTGTTGGCTAAGACTCAAACAAAGAGGGCGAAGTATTGCTTTGCTGGCAAGACGGCACTCAATGCTAGCGGTAAATTAGACTGTCATCAGTGAGCTTTTGTTTCATGTTGGTTGCAAATAACTCAAAAGCATGGAGCATCTCCTGTGGTACAACCCACCCCCGAGCCCACCCTTTCACTCTCTCTCTCATTAAAACTGCCACCAAGCTGCTCCCCTGGGAGAGTGGTAAAAATAACACAAACTGTGCTCACATCACACATCAAATAGCCACTAGTCCATTTAACAGGATTTTTGTTGCAGGTTTTCTCTCTAATTTCTCTCTATTCTTCAACTTTTCAAGCAGGATGTGGTTTTTCCCTTACTTAAAAAAAATTATAGAGCCAAGCCTGTCTCAACACAATATTAAACTTGATCAACAACTGGCTATAGCTCAAGGCTGACCTGAATACTGTCCTGCGAAACAGCAGGAAGAAAATCCATCTCAAACATGAATTTCAGAACTGAAAAATCAGATTCTTCATTATCAGAATTGTTTTCTGGTCACAGAGCATGAATATGGATGTACACTAATTTACATAATGCAACTATTCTAAAACCAATTAGGAAATGAATCAGAAATTTTTGCTGCAATTGGATTAGGATTGTTACACAAAACAAATCATTGGAATACCTTCATTAAATATGCACAAGGAAGACATTCAATTCATGTTGGAACGTGATGTTGAGATTCACAAGAAACATTAAAATGTTCAAAATCCCCTTTCCAACATTTAGAAATGCTAAATGCCATAAAAACTCTTCTTCGGTTCGCAGCAGTTTCAGTATTCAGGTAACCAAAAATGTTGTCACTAATAGCACTCACCTTCTTCTCATCAGAAATGGATGCATTATTTCAAAAATCAAATAACGTATTTGACAATAAATTGATTAGAAGAAGTGTCAAATGTTCTATTTTGTTGTTCGGCTTCTCATACAACCGTGAGTTCAAACGCACCAAGCCTGAACCATCTGTTTTTCGTCTTTAAGATGAATTCATCAAACAAACCAACGTCAATATTACATACATCTTCAATCTTTGGGGTTCTAACGCTTAGGTTTAGGGTTGCTTAGCAACCACTAAAATTGCCAATGAAGCTAAGCATGTATGATGAAACGAGAGAGGCTGAGAACAAAAGCATCTGCCGATCACATTCACAATGTTGATTTAACATGATGAGGTACGACACACTCACCATCCTTATCAGCTCTCCGGAAAATCTGAAAGATACAAAAACACATCATAGTATTAATACAAGTTACCAATATTAGTTTTATTTAAAATCACTACACCAATAGCTTTCAAATAATCTAATTGCTCAACTTCTCTTGAACAAAAAAAAACTACTCAACATTAAACAGCAGTCATTTTCAGTACACAATGCCAGCAAAAAAAAGCTAAATTACTCCATGGGTTTTAAAGTAAAGTAATTAACAAAAGCAGCTCTCTTCGGGGTTTAATTGCAGTCAACCCACTCACAAAAGCTATTAAATGAAGAGGTGGTGAGATATATGTATATGGTCTAAAATGTTTCAAAGACAGATTTCAGATTCCAGAATTATTCATATTCAAAGAATGAACCAATTCTCCAAAACATTCATTATTTTATCTTTTCTTAACAGGGGTTTGTATCAAATTCCAGCCTATTGTCTTTATTATCCCCAGGTGACCAATATATGCTTTGACTTGCCCCCAAATGCTGCATCTGGATGAATGTGTGAGAGGTTCTTGGGAAGAAAAGATCTTAATTAGCTGCATCCATAACAAAAAAAATTAGAATTTGATTAGATTTTCTTCTTTTGTTTGATTTAACTGTACAAATAGGCATCTCACCATTGAAAAACGTAGGGCATATTAAAATCCATTGAGCCTTTCTCAAAAAATACATTCAAATAGCATTTACGTTTGCACAATAGTCTAACCAAGAATCAAAACAAATCTTAAAATGTGTGTAGTTTATGAAAAAAAAACTACTGTTTGGCACAATTGGAATTAAATTTCTGTTACCTGCATTTGTTGTCAACCACAAAACTTCAAAAGCAAACAATCTTCTTGTGTTGCATCCCAGGAGTAAAAAGCATTCTTAATAGTTGACTGTAGTAAGCTCAAAAACAGGACTTTCGGTGCCTAATTAAGTTTAGAGACTATGACAATCGAGGCATATAAATAGAGTGGATTATAAGACAGCAAACGGGTTTTTCTTTCAGCTTGAATTAATAAACCTACACCAGCAGACAGATACAGAGCAATAAGAAAAGGGATTTTTTTGAAAATCAAGATTAATCCGGTTTCTATATTGTTGATGAGTGCAATCTTTAAAAGCAACCTGATCACACCAGCCAGGCAGATGTGAAATGGACCACTTAAGACTCTCTGGTAACCGAGGAAGAGGGCAGAAAAAAAAGATAGAATGTCGATAGAATGTGCTGGAAGCCACTCGCTCTTCAAGCTAATGTTGTAGAGGATTTTTAATAAATAAATAAATAAATAAATAAAAGGAGGAATGTGCCCTGATTAGGATGTTTTTGTTGGGGTCTCCACATTTAATGTACCACCCGTATGTTTATGATTGGACGTGCTTGTTAGTGTCTCAGCGGGAGTTTATGCTCAACGTCCAATAATTGAAAGGCGTATTGACAGCACACAAATCTGATCTGCTTCAATAGAGTGATCACCTTCTGTCGACGCTCTAAATCACTTCTCAATTGAACGAGCAAGCTGCTTCATTCTACTCTGACAGCAAACAGCATTCCACCTGACAGGATCCTTCAGCATCATAGAACAAACTCAAAAGCACAGCAAAAGAAAAACTGAGGGGACAGGCACTCAGTCATCTGGAGTAGACCCACAGCAATGGCATTTGTCCATACTTTAACACATATTTGGCTCATATTTGTAATCCATTTTGCAAAATATTAATCTTCTGCAAAAGAACCAAAAACAGCATCACAGTGGTGTGCTGTGTAAATATTCTTTTTATCACATGACCCTGAAGTAAAAAAAAAAAATCCAGTTTAGATCACCTGACTTTCTAAATTAATAAACATCAAAGAGAAAACAGCAAAGACTGACTAAAAGAACAAAATCAACCAAACAAAGATTTTCAATGTGGGTGACCCAGATACATTGCACCTCAAAAACACATCTGTATCAGTGCCCCCTGTTGTCTAAGTGCTAACATGACCTACAAAGCTCCAACACAGCAACATAAAATATAACACTGTTAGAGGTGCATTATACCAGAACGAAATAAACTTGTTAACAATATTAAGCTCTGGACTATTTTTGAACACACATAAGGAACAAACGCAACATCAATCAGATTAAATATCAAGTCACCCTAACTGTCTTGTGGCTGTACAGACATGGTCTAATTGTCTCTGAGAAAATGAGGGTTGTATATTCTTCTGTAACACAAACATGTGACACGCACTGTTTCACTGGGTCTTAATTATTCATTCAGTACAAAAGAAATCTTCCAAAAGCATTTCATCACATTTTCGCTGTTTAATTTGTGAGAGCCATGATCATATACAGCACAGCTCTGTTGGACAGAATCTTGCTTGGTGAATCAAAGTAAAGCACCAGTTTTGTTGTAGACTACTACTTTATTTTAATAGTAATAACAATAATAAAATAAGTGCATTAGTTGTAATGTACTTTATTAGTTGCATAAGTGCAACTAATAAATATTTACATACATTCCATACATGTTCAATCCAGAGGAGAAAACACCACACCAGGTGTTTTACTCCCCTGGAGAAAGCAAAACTGTCCAACTCAGCAAGGCATATACTCTCCCATGTGAGGGCTTTTGAGCAGGACAGGACAAGGCAAAAATAAAAATAAAAATAAAAAAATAAATAAAATAAGTGCATAGCAGGTGGACTGGTGACTAAATAGCCCAAAGGAGTAGTGGGAGTGAACTGGATACCATTCAAGAGCTCCAAAAGCGCCCTAATTTAAACCCAAAAGCAAGTAAGAAACATCAGTGATTTACCGAAATGTAATCATATATTATATCTGATTATACGTTTCGATCAGTATAGTGTTTTTTAAAAAGGCAGAAAGTTACTTCATGTCAAATCAAATCTTTAATCTCTATTTGATAAGAGATAATTCGCCTTTGTCTGATTTTAATTTGCCTTTCCAACAATGGAAACCTTTATAAAACAGCGTTTTATAACTGTAAAGTAGCTGCAAATATAATTGCAAAGGAGACGATAACATAATAGGAGAGAAATCATTGTAAAACAACCAAACCAACTTTGTTTAAAGCAATACAGTTTGAACAAAAAATGTATGCGAATGGAAATAAGATAAGTGTACATATTAAAAAATACACATATTAAAAACTTAAATGAAATATATAAATTAAATTCCAAATATATGTTTATATGAGGCGGCACAGTGGTGCAGTGGGTAGCACTGTGGCCTTTCAATTAGAAGGTTGCCATGGATGTTGCTGGAAAGAGTTTGTATGTTATCGTGATGAGTTTTGTCTAATCATTAGTGGTGGATAAAGAGAGGAAAAGAAAGAAAAAAAATAATAAAATAAATAAATAAATGAAGTTTTTATTTCATTCTGTAAAATACCATCATGTGTTCGATTGTATCGATTGGATAGATTTTTTAAATTAGGTATTTAAAAGCAATTGTATAGTCCAGAGATTTACTTTTGTGTTACATAAATCACACTGAGCCTCTTTTCGCAGCTCTCCACCACATCAAAATCTCACGAGAGCAGTCTCCCCAGTCGTTTGCAAAGTTTCACGCGCAAACGTTTAGCTCCGCCTCTAGCAGGTGAATGATACAAAACAAATCAAGTTATTTGTGCCACAACTGGGAAAACCCGAGTGTGAAAATAGTTACTTAATCACATAAGACTGTGTTTCTTAGCTCTATCACAATAAATGGCAGTCACCAGCTCCACCACTCACTCTAGCAAGCTCATGGCATAAGTCACTCTATTGTTTGCCAACTAACATGGAACAATATTCTCCCAAATAAGGTACAAGGACTAAACTGAACCAACAATAACATAGAATAAAATAAAGCCCTTGAGCTCTAAAGTGGCAAAGCCGTGTCTCGATGTTAAGGAATGTTTCATTCCAAAGGTACAAAAAAAACGTTTTGAACGCTGCATCAGTTTTGCAGTGAAAATGCGAGTGTAGTCTGCTATGGACCAAATCCTGGGATTTTCATATCTGTTCCATACCGAATAAATTGTACGAAGGTTGTGAGCACACTATACATCGTTAGTTATTAGACACCAATACTTGCACTGAAATGGATTGTCTATGTTTTGGGACACATCAAATCTTCAAGCATGACATATCACTTATCCGATCTTACCAATGTAGAATAAAATGAACTACTTTAGTGCTCATCTTTTCACGCCAGCGGAAACAAAGTATTAAAGAAAATACATTGAATTCACTTGTTAATTACTCCCTCAAGCCAGATGAGGTTTGGGACCAGAGACATAATTATACAAGCAAGCAATACTGCGAAACAAACATGGCTTTTTTTTATGACAGCTTGTTAGTGCTCCACTTGAACTTTGGGGAAGGCACACTACAAGAATTTGACAAACCCCAGACAGAACTGTTCTGAGCAGGGAATCAAGAGCTCTCAGGATTGAAAACGGGCTCTAAAAAACATATTGCTTTAGACACTTTAAAAAGCTCTAAAACCTAATGACGCATGATGCTCAGAGTCTCTTGTTTTTCAATGCACTTCAACAGTCTGATCCTGGAAGAGAAATTCCAGCAGACATGTCATTTGGTCGAGATAGATTGAGTTAAGTAATAGAATTCTCTAAGAAAGTATAGGGGGAAATCAATTCTCCTATACAAGCACCTGCTCTCTGTACTGTAGTCTCCAGGAGAAACCACACTTGCTCACTAAGACAAATTATCCGCACCTCATTATCTTGTAATCATTGCTTATTCTTTCCCTCTATATCCACTATTGTTTCCATACAGTCCAATGCATTTTGGATTTTTTTTAATTAGTTTTTGTTCTCTTACCATCCGATTACCTGAGATATCTGGGTCTGTGGCTGATCTAGTTATTGGTCTCTAAATGTTTTAACTCCCCCTTAATCCAATGGGAAAATCTCAAGAGGTATGACCAGCAGATACACATATAATTATCCAGCACCAATGAACAATACTGAGGCAATACTGTGACCTACTAAATCAATACTGCTGAGACCTCACCACAGCAGCCAACCATGAAGCATAACTGCTAGGCTCACAGGAAAAGGGCAATAAATTATTTAGATTTGGGTAGGCTTCTGAGACAGCCTCAAAAAACACAGCATAAACTGTTGTATAACCTCAAGATGCAGAAAGGTACATGCAAATGCTGTTTTAAATGGAGAATAGAAGTAAACAACTCATGGCACTATTTAAAAATACAAAATTTAAATATAAAAATGGGAGTTATCAGATACTAGGCCCTATATTTCTTCTCTAAACAGGGACTTCAGTTAGCTCCCTAATTCTCCTGTCAAGGGACTCCCTCTGTTGATAACACAACTACAACTAGCTTTTTCAAATCACACAGAACTGGGAACTTGCAAAAGTTATAGATTATTTCATATCAATGAAGGGATACCTCAATTTCAACGTGGTGATGCAGTCAACAGCTGAACATCATCATCTAATTAGTTAATTGCCTGCACCTGAACTCACCACATCAGCATTTACACGTTAGAAAACTGCGAAAATCAAGAGTTTATTACTGTGATTAAAAGATAGAATGCATATTTCTTGAAAACAAAAACATCAGCTACAGTTTTTATTATTAAGATCGAAAGAACATGGTCACAGGTTGTGTATTTCTTAATAAGCCACAGTCAACAAAAAGAAACACCTACATCCAAAATGACAGAGATGCCTTTCCGAGGCTCCGGTGCGAAGAACTGCTCCTGAGCCACCGCCGCCTCCTCCTTCGCATATTCCCGCGTAGAGATGCTCTTGTTGTCGCTCATTTTGGTGACTATCCAGCGGACGAGCCCGTCAATTCCACCGGGCTGAGTGCCGCTGTTTCCGGACTGTGCAGCCGTCGCTATCTCGCTGTCCTGAGCCCCGAGCTTGGGCTGTTCTTTGCTATCCTGTGCCCGAAGTTTGGCTTGTTCTTTGTTGAGCAGTTTCTGGACACCGTCCCTGCAGTAGCGCGCTGCCTGCTCACACATCCTTTTGCCGCGGAGCGTTCATGCTGCGCGCTATGGGGGCGATCCCTCCCACCTCTGTGACGTGGACGCCAGCGCCAGCAGACCATCCCAATTACAGATCAATATCTACCTCTACTTATAAGAAAGTTGTGTAAACTTTGATGTAGTGCTCCAGCCTAAATGTTACTGTATTTATTTATTTTTTGCCATCTCCAATGCATTCTTCTTGTGCTTTTTTATTCTTACGCTCATTCTTTATTTTTCTTTATCTCCCATGAGATGTCTTTTTATATGCTCTATTAAACCCCAGAAGGCGTTTTTTTTTACCCCTTTTGCAATTTGTTATAATAAATTACCTTTAAAACACTTTTGTGGCACTGCTTGATGAAATGTTTTAGTATAACCCAAGTGTCTTTTTAATCAAATGTCTTTACATTACACAATAATCCACAACAATCCTGAAATTGTAAATATATATATATTTCAATTTCTTAAAAATTGGGAATGAAAAGTTTTTAGGTTTTATAAAAATTCATAAATCCCCAGAAATCAAGGACAAGGTCAAAAAACAAGTAAACCTCTTCTAAACCCGATACACTGTTCCAAGCACTTTTTTGTTTCATTGTGTTTTGTTGCCACTTGCAAGAGCTTTGAAATCACAAGCCATATCACAGGTCTTGTACTTTCAAGGGTTTTCTTTTCATCATTAGATGGCCTTAATTGCACCGAGTTGGGGTCTGTAAAATGGAACTGAAAGACGATTGCACATTTTCCCACATTTTAATTTGAAGCTTGGCAATTATGTGTTATAAATGTGTAATTTTCATTTAAAACACAAAATATCCAAATTAATTTTGAAACGTACATGTTATATTTGAAATCTAAATTAAACAATTGCTGGGTCATCTCATTTCCACTTATGTCAAAACAGCCAGTTTGATTGGTACACACACTGGTGCGTGCAGAGACTTCTAACGTAAACTATATACAGTATTGTGCAAAAGTTATAAATTGGTGTGGAAAAAAAATGTAAACAATGGTTAATCGTAAATAAACAATAAACGTTTAGTAAAATTGTTTTTTTTTATCAATGAACAAAATGTAATGAATGAACAAAAGAGAAACCAAACATCTGTGGAAGTAGTTCTTCACACATTCTTCAAAAACGCTAAATGATTTTGAGATCAGGGCTCTGTGGGAGGCATACTTTTTGTTCTATACATTTGTGTGTTGCTTGCTCCATCTTTCCCTCTGTTTGACTCTCATGCATTTGTTTCCAGATATCACGAGAAAAGACGTTGCAGTGGATAGCGCATCACTTCCGGGGGAAGGAAATCGGGGCTTTGAAGCCCAGCCTTGATGTAACCATTCGACTCGTGTGACTTCGTCAGTGGCGCAAATAAAACCAGTTTTTTAAAGAAATTGTCTTTTGTTCTGGAACATATATGTATATGGTTCGATTTTTGATTCAAACTATTCAAGCTCAACATGTCATGCACTTATTGCAGCTTCTCAGACATTCATGTCCAAATTTGCACGTATCCCCTTTATTTCTAAATTAATCTATTTTTTTTATTTGGAAATTTCTGACCATAAATTGAAAGGGAAATCGAATAAATTGCAGCATTATAGAAAGATATAATTCTGTCCTAATCTTTGGAATCACAATGATAGAAGTATTATTTTCATTAAACTCATATAAAGGGTTGATTTTCATGAATGTAGGCTACGTGTCTCTTGAAGTCTATTGTGTGTCAGTGATATTACTGAGATGGTTTCACGTGAGGAGAAAACAGCAGCTTGACAGTTTTTGGGGTGGAGACTACACATAGAAAATCCCTCATTATCTTACTATCTCCATAATGGTCTACAATGACCTTTGTGAGTTGAAAGAGTGTGGAAAGGCTCCCCGGTCCTGCCCTTTACGAGGGGTGATTAAGTCATTCAATCTAAAAGGGCCTTTATTTAATTGGCACCAAGTACAACCCCCCTACAGTCTGCGTTCCTATAGAGAGGCATTTAGCCAAACAGAAAAAAAGATTGGTTGCATCTCTTTAATGTAGAGCAACTTACAGCAACTTGTTCTTCCTCCTTCACGATAATTACAACAAGCAGTAATCCCTTGATTCTGGACTTGCTCAGATCAACAATCCTCACAGCCAGTTTGTGTGTGGCAGAGGGGGTAAACAAACTCAATTATAAGGCTTGAGCTTTAGCACAATAATACGTGCTATCAGTCACCCCAGGATGGACAGTTTAAAATCTGCGAATATAGTGTCAACCTCTTGCACTGAAGTAAGAAATAATTAAATTTGATGTTAAACAAAAGTACATACGTTTTTCCATATAAAGTCAATCCAAAGCTATTCGTGAATATTCATGAAAACATGAATGAGTCTTGAATGCAGATCTGTTTAGAAATAGTGAATCCCAGGAGAAAATCAACAGCTCCCGGTGTATTTGACAGGTTTAACTGTCCATTTAGGGGCGGCACGGTGGCGGTAGCAGCACTGTGGCATTCCAGTTAGAATGTTGGATGGACTGGCGACCTGTCCAGGGTGTATCACCTCCTCTCGCCCAATGTGCGCTGGAGATTGTTACCGGCAGACCCTTGTGACCCCAAAACGGGAATAAACTGGTCTGAAAATGAATGCATGAAATGTCCGTTTTATTTTTATTTATTTTCCTGTCCGTTTATTCCCTTTCGGGGTCACGGGGGTCTGCTGGTGCCTTTCTCCAGCTCATATTGGGCATGAGGTGGAGGTACACTCTGGACAGGTCGCCAGTCCATCACAGGGCAATACACACATTCACATAATAATACAGATTATTATATTGAATATTGTTTGTGCAAAACACACAAGTCTCTAAAGTTATCCTATAAAAAGTAACCTAACACTTGCAAGTCCAAAAAAAATAAAAGATTACAATTTAAATGTCAAGATTATTCAAAAGCAATTGCAAGAACAGATATTCATGCTGAAAACTGCACAGTAAGGACAGCTACAGAAGCGCTCTCATAGAGGTACTCTGAAGTTCACTTGCTCTCCATAAGCAGGGGATTTCATTTAGAGAAAGTTGAGAAATCAAATTTGATCTAAAAACTTTGAAGAGCTTCACAACGAAGAACCTTGAGATGTCCAGAGCCACCATCCACAAACAAGTACAAGAGAAGCCTCTACTACAAAATACAACAAAAAGATACACCATTTGACAGATTTAACTTTCTAACAGCAGCACTGTGACCTTTCGACTCACCGGTGATCTTCCTGGAAGAAGTTCTCCCCTTGTTTGCATGGGTTTAAAAAAAATCTAAAGTCCGCTTCAGTGTGAATGTGTGTGTTGCCCTGAGATGGACTGGCAACCTGTCCAGGTTGTACCCCAGCCTTTCGCCCAACGTGTGCTGGAGATAGACACCAACAGACCCCCGTGACCCCGAAAGGGAATAAGCGGGCAGGAAAATGAATGAATGAACTTTCTATCAGGCATACGCGATGCAGTGAAGGAAGTTGCCAGTTGTCAGAAAGTTCTCCAGGAGGCATTTGCTTTTTGTTCTCCCCGTGTTTTTTGGGTTTTTTACAATTACCCTGCTTTCCCCCACAATCTCAAAAACCATTAAACAAAGTTTTATGGAATTCTGTAAATTCCCTTGTGTGTGTGTGTTTCCCTGTGTTGGACTGTAACCTGTGTATGTCGAAAATGAGCTGGAGACTGGCACTAATAGACCCACGTGACCCAAAAAGGGAGCAAGCAAGTGAATAAAATGTATGAATGAATGCATGAACTTTCTAATAAAAAATAAATGTGTCATTAGTGTAGAGTAGAATAATACCTTTTAAAATTGAATGTTCAATAAAATGCTTGCATTGAATGTAATATAGTTTTTCTTGTTTAAAAGCTAAAATACAGTGATGGTGCCAGGATTCCATCCACCCACTCACTCAGTTTATATCAAACTGAGGCGAGAAATGATTTTAATGTAGAAAATGTGATTTTTTTTCCACATGCTCACAAGCATGCAACAGATGCTGCCGCCAGCAAACACAGTCAGTTATCAGCATCTACTAAATGATACAGCTAAACTATAAAGGACCTCTTAATTTGCCACAACAGGCACAGATTAAAGAGAAATTGGGAGCAACAAGTGCACCTCCTGCTGGGCTGAAAGGAAAATTGCTTGAAATAATTCCAACAGCAAATCCAGGATGATAGACTGTTTAATTGACTGTAAAATATTAAAAAATTAGACATTTTATCAGCTTAAATTAAATCGTTTCTTGCAAATAACAGTAGCTTTTCATGTTTTCTCAGGAGAGCAACCCTTCAGGTAGTAAACCCAGTAGATCCCCTGTCCATGCCCCTCCATACGTGGGCAAGAAATGGTGAGCTTTCCATGACAGGGTCCTTTGGAGCCCACTGGAGGACCATCAAATGTTACCTGTATGTGCTGTGTTTTTTGAGGTAAGATAGTCTCTGTTCCCTTAACGTTGAATGCAGGGTTGTCTGCTTGGAAAGAGAAGGTGGTGGTCTGCTGAAAAACATTCTTGAAGGCAATGGAGATGCTGGAGCCTGAGATGATTGTGAAGGGACCTTGAGCTTTAGGAGGTGTGCAGGTGCCGTGAAGAGGGATGATGTACTCCCCTCCTGACTCTGAGACGATGGTTAGCAGGCTCTGGATGTCTCCCAGCTGAGAGGGCTCGAAATGAACCATCACACTGACATCATTACCCGCTATGTTCCCGGCTGGTGTTTTAACAAGCTTTTCCACAGTGAAGCTTGGGTTGTCCGTCTGAGTCAGACACAAATTGTTTCATATTTAGGATATAAACAATTCATTCACTCTGCCCTGAATCGTTAATCTTCAACCTTCATAAACTACATCTTTCTAGGTTTGGTTGAAGCTAGACTGGAGTCTAAACCAAGGCCAAAACCTGTGAGACTGTGTCTTTTTTAAAAGCTAATTATTGCCAAATCACTGCTTAACCCTTAGAAGTCCGGGCCTTTTGGGGCATTAAAACCTTTTTGACCTTTAAAACTTCATATACTTTTTAGTACGACCCCAGCTTTTTTTTTTTTTTATACAAATAGTTTTCATTACATTACCACAATAAACCGGAAATTGTACAAAAATACAATTCTGAGCATTAAATTTTCTCAAATTGAGAACAAACTTTTTTATGGTCTATAACAAAAATCTAAAGTAACATAACAAAAATTCATAAATCCCCCCCAAAAAATATACTTATAAGGGTTATCCATTTTTTCACCTCTAGATGGCATTGATGGCATCACTTTTAGATCTGTAAAATGAAACTAAAAGACGATCACCCATTTTTCACAAATGGGTCACAATGGATCACAAATATTTGTGTCATGTTTTTCATTTAAAAGCAAAAATAAGGTCACATCACTCCTACTTAATTCAAAACAGCCGGTGTGATTGACACATGCGCCAGTGTGTGCAAAGACTGCTAAGAGTTAAGTTGGTAACATCTTTATAAACATAAAAAACCTTGTACCAAATATTTTGTGTTTGGCAGAAATACATATATCTGAACTATATGTCATAAGCACATACATCAAACCTGGTTGATATTATCCTGGAAGCGCTCACCTTACAGATATATTCAGTCTTGACCCGAGAGAAGTTGATGAACTTAGCTGTGCCACTTTCTTTGCTGCCAAGTGCTGATCTGAAATATATAGTCTTCTCGTAGGGTGCTGGCAAGGCCTTCAATGGAAGCTCGAAAAAGAAGTGTCCGAGTTCAACAGCAAACAAAACCAGACGAGAAATGGACTCTCCTTCAACCAGAGGCTGATATTCAAAAACCAACGGAACCTGAGAAAAAAAAACACATGAGCAGAATGACTCCAGAAATCTTTCTAGGCTAACATGGCATGGAACTATTCTCTAATTAAGGCGTAATAATCAAGGAACTTTGTCGCTGTAACATGGATGCAGCAGCCGCAATGAAATCACCAATGATGAGCAGAACCACCAATTAGAGGGCAGAACATCAACTACCCAATCAGCAAGGCTCCCCAGAGGATGTACTTTCTTCAGCAACCTTCCTTCAATGACTATCCTTGAGTCTATAATAACATCCTCATCACAGTCTGGTTTTCAAGCTGTAGCTGATCATCCACTCGGCCAAGAAGGTGATTGGGTTCTATCCCTCCAGAAGCTGGACATCTCCAGGACTTAGACACGGGTGGCTAAGATTACAGCTGATACCTCTTACTCCAAATGCAAAATGCTTCACAAGAACATCTTCTTCCCCTCTGCTGAACAATCTCTCAGAAACCCTTTGTCGTGTGTGCATGTTTTTGTGTTTATTTTGTTTTATCTATTTTATCTGTATTTACCTCTTTTGTATATGTGGATTTGTCCATGTTTATTCACAGATTTATTTTGTGTTTATAAGAAAAGTCCCTGGCAATTAAAATAATATTGCCATATCAACTATTTGCTTTGTCTAAACTATTTGATCATTTTGATTGTAAATGACTGGTTCGACCAGATTCAATGATATATGCTATACGCTATCCAGTAGAAGCTACAACTAGAGTAATAATAAGGTTCATAAGAATATTTCCAAACATTATGGTTGTTTTTAAATAGGAGCTTTTGAAACACATATCAATGTGGTTTAATTGTATTTGAACAAGATCTATTTAAAGCTGCCTTGTTCCAGGTACTGGGCCATATGATATCAACAAAGGAATGTGCCAAGGGAAATAAAACTACCTTCAGATGAATGTATGCTGTCTTACATTAGATTAAAACAAATCTGTGATTGGTTGAGATTAGAAACTATTTGCATGTTTCCACAGCGATAGGACTTTCTTAATTAAAGGCTTTTGGGAGGATAAAAGAAAAGAACACATCCAATATATAGACCCCCGACGTCTGATTTTATACCTTCATGTCTATGTTCTTAAGGCTAGAAACCAAGGAATGCTTGATTGATTGCAGTTTTCCTTTGATTGAAATTGATTCAAGGTTTGAATTTCAAATGTCACCAAACAACCAGACCAGAGAACATTGCAAAAAAAAAAAATTGGGAGAGATGAAATCTACAAAGAATTGCAATAAGGGACATAAAACTACCTTCAGATGAAACTGTAGGGTTTTTTTACATTGGATGGAGCTTAAAACAAAATTGTCATTGATTGAGATTAGGGACTATTTGTTGTTTCCACAGCAACGTGAGTTTCTTAATAACAGAAATAACAGAGAGGAAACAGACAGATCCAATATGTATATACCTTGCGTCTGATTTCAGTCTTGTAGGACACTTGTGGGACACTCTGGAAGGGTTGGATTATGGGTTTAAGTCCCAAAAAAGTGGATTTTTTTTTCTTAAAGAGATAATCCTTTGTGCAAGGAAATATATGTAATGTAAATACATACGTCACATTGTATTTTAGCATCAAATTGAAATTGTCTAGTGCTGTGAGACCATCCGGGCTGTTATCTGGGTATTGTTTCCCTTGTTCCACCTTTGCTCGTATTGTATTGGTTCACTTTGTCTCTTTCTGTTTAAAGAAGGATCTTGATAGCTTAGATTGTTACAATATTACTCAATATTTTTTAGAACATTACTTTAGAATTAGCTGCCGTGTATTTCTTATTGAAGACATGTTTATTGTTTGGTTTGGCTCTGATTTATTCAATATATATGGTATATATATATATCACATTCTCAAAGTACTTTTTTGTAGCTATGTCATATGAATAATATCTAAAAGTTAAAGTAGACTAACCTTAGTGTGAGAAGGTACAAAAAACTGTGGAGGAATACTGATGTCTGTGTTTTGGCACTCCACAGAAAATGACACATCCACCTGAAGAGGGTTTTCCACCTCCACAGAGCCTGCTGTTATCTGCCTGACCCGGGTGCACAATTCCCTAGTGCTGATCACTCCTGGAGCTGTCGCCTTGAAGTTGAAATTGTAGAACAGATACTCACCCGATGTTTCATTTTTAAATGTCACCTGTGAAATAATAAGGTTTAAATCAAACAAAAAGGTCTGTTTATAAACTGGCGAATGACGGTACTTACTTTGGCACTGTACTGGCCCTCTTTATAAGTAAAGAATGAGAGGCTATAGTTCCTTGTATCTAGTGCTGGCACATCAATGTACTCCAGGCCTTTCAGAGAAACTGTGTCATCTGAACGATCTGGTTTGATGAGCTCCCTCACAGCACGGAATCTGCAGGGAATGTGTAAAAACAAGAGTCTATAAATTATATAATATATGGGTTTAACATATACAGTCAATAAAAAGGTTTAGAATCATTACAAGGTAAATCTCAAGAGCCTGTGTATTTAGAAGCTTTTTATTGAGCATTTTTACGGATTAACAATGTTTATCCATGTGCAGTGACTCGTGCATGTTTATTTGTAATCAATACAGAGAAACTCAATGGTTTAATCAATCAGCATTTTTCATATATAGGCTAACCTTTCTCTGACAATGTTTTAAAAACGAATCAAACTCAATGTTGTTATGAAAAAATATGGTCAAGGTACCTCTGAGTTCTTGGAAGCCAGTTGTGGACCGGTACTGTCTGAGTGTGTTTGGTTTTACATTTAATTTCTTCGGATATTGTGCCTTCAGGCTTTGGTGCCTCAGCTGTGCCTTGCAAGATGTAAAGTATTCCACTGCCATCAGGAAAACAGAAAAACACAGAACCCTGCAACAGACCACAACAAATGAAAGCAATGTGTTAGTTATTGTAGCCATAAAGCTAATGTGTATCAATTGTTAAAGGGCAACTATTCAAAGTCACTCATATGTGTCTTATAGGTTTAAATGTTTCTATGGTTTTGATGTTTGTAAGAGTACAAACTACATAATAAGAGTTAATAATGTTTTTGTAAATAGTTTTACCACAAAGTACATTATTTTTGTGAATGAACTGTACTATTGTTATACTATGAAAGTGAATGTTATTTTGGTTAAGATTTTATTAGAAAATAGATTATATTAAGAAGAGCATGATCACATAAAATGGGTTTATTTTTCTATAGGATTTAAACTGTGGAAATTACCAAAAAAATTGTGTAAACTAGTTTAATATATATTAGGAGAACCATAAACTCCCTTTTAAATGGCTTCTCTAATCTATTTCTTTGATTTCTTGTAGTCTCTTAGTTTGCATTGCTAGGACTTTACCAGATCTGCAAATGTTTGTAATGCTCCTATGCCTTGGGTACTGTTCATAATATAGCTTTTATATCATGCCTCTTGGTGTGTGTGACCTTTCATTTGTTGTCTTACATGTCACCTTAAAAGAAATTTTTGTGATGAGTGCTATTTTTATTGTTAAAGAACAATTTTTTACCTTTTCATCTCAATAAGACTTTCCACTATAAGCATATATCTAATTGCCTCTGTCACATAGAGATAAACCAAGTTATATGTTTAATGAAAATATATTGTAATGCTGTTCATCTGACAAGATATAATATTATGCTACCCAAGATGTGTGTATATTAAGATTTCTAGAGGAATTTTTCTTCACAACTTTCACGTTCACAATTATGACAGAAAACAGCTTTTTTGGTGGTAATTCATGTAAATATAAAAAAAACCACAAAAATATGTACCAATAAGGTTCTCAAGTATTTTTTTTTACCATTGTTATAGGTTTAAGAGAATTTACTGAAAAAATTGATAGAAAAATACATATATTTGGAAATTTAAGAGTCTGAACTACACAATGTATATTTCATTTGTGCAGTTTTACATACATTACTCTAAATTAACCTGAATCTAGACTTGACAAACCATTTATGAGTTGCATATTGAGTGAAGTATCTCTGCTGCTGGCGTTGGAGGGTTTTTTAATATGCACAAACAGGTTTCTTAGTTTGATAGTTCAACCCCTGCACCTTTTCCATAAGTTTTCATCGCACTAAAGTCAAAACATTTATAGCTTGCATACTTCAAGTGCACATTCTTACTCAATTTATACATTAAAACTAACCACACATTTATGAAAGATATATGTAGCATGCAAATTGAGCAGTGCCAGCTACCAGCACTCACACACTTCCTTCAGGAAATGCAAATTTTGGTTAGTTTTAAATAGTATTTTAAAGATGAGTACAAAGAGCCCTCCTCCTGTCTAGCATCACACCTCATGTCTCTCTCCATCTGGAGTCATAACCAATGGCTTGTATGCGATCTCATAGGTGTTTGGATGTGACGGCTCAATTTGGATCGTGGGGTCCCCACTCCAGTGCTCTCCCTCTATGACACATTTCAGGGTCCATTGCTGGTTGATACGGTTGGGTAGAGCAATAGACTGTGTACACCGACTGCGCACTGGACAAACAAAATGCACAACCTGTAAATAAACAAATTAGTAATTAGTTAAATAAACCTGACGTTTAGATAATTACTGAAGAAAATCACACTAAGAGGCTGGTTTGGTTCAGTTTCCATAGCACCTCACCTCTGTTGCCACTGGAGCGACAATGCAGGAGCCAGTGAGAGTGAGTTTTAAAGATTTTCCTCCCTCTACAGCACAGCGAAGACCCTCATAACGAATGTCTTGTCTCAGGAGAGTTGGAGCAAAGGTCACTTCCAGTGATACTTCCATTCCTGGAGTGATGTAACCCTCTGAAGGGAAAATGATGAAATCCGGAGCAAAACTCTTCATATCCCATTTGAATCTAGAGAAAAGAATAGATACTTTGTTCGAAACACATATCACCATTACTTTTTTAACTATAACCGGACACAAAGCATCTAAAGCTTATTGGATGGATGAAAATAATGAATATATTTATGTATTTGTACCTTGCTCCAATGTCTCCCGTGTTCTGCATAATAATACGACGTGTGGCATGGCAGCGCTGGACCACAGCCCCGAACTGAAGGTAATCTGTGTCCAGCCTTACTTCAACAGCCTGGCAGCAGCCCTTCATGACCAACAGGGTGCGAACAGCACCTAAACACTCTATCTGTAGGTCCTCGGTAAAAGGAGGCATGCGATGCTTAGGAGAAAAAAGAATTTCCACCACACAGCGACCCCCTCCTCCTTTAAGTGTCACTTGGCTCTCGGGGTGAATGGATAATATCTGGATACACACAGAGACTGCTTTAGGTAAAGTGCTGTAAAAGTTGCAGCCAGGTGCAAATACATGTCAAATGGGATGTAAAGGGCACTGATTATTAGTGTCTTTAAAGACTGTTTACCTTTTGTTGAACCCAAACCATTCAAGCAAAGACATGTTCATTCGAAAAGAGTAGGAGTATAATCCCACTACCACAGCCCCTAGTTGAATTGGACCACTGGACTTAAGACAACCATGTAGACTTTCTAATAATCCCTTGACTAAATGGCCATATCACTGAATCTCATATCCCCATGTAAACCAGTAAGTGGTGTAAGACACTGGAGGTAGATGTAACTCAAAATATTTACTATTTTACTTAAATTATTTGGACAAAAAATGCTTTGGAGAGAAAACTCTTAGACCACTTAAACTACAACCACCCAACTTTGCCAAGAAATCCAAAACGGTCTGACTCGGGTGGCTACATCTTTTCAGATTGGTACCACGAAAGGAATTCTGCAAAATCAGTGAGAATTCTGGGAAATTTAACATGGGCTCAAACTTTGAAAACTGTAACTGAGAACCTCATTGAAACTTCAAACAGCCCACACTTGCGGAGGTTATCGGTCTGTGCAAGAACATAGCAACCACTGTGTCTCCAGGGTCTAGAAGGGGTTGAAAATTTCCCATTGACTTATAATAGCCATTAAAAATAAATGGTAAATGTCTATGAAAATATCTTCAATATGGTTTGGTATATGATAAAGACATGGGGTTTGGTTTATGTAACTTATAGTAACAAAGGGAATATTATATTATGTCCCTTGCATAGCAACCTGACTGTGTACCATAGCAACCATTTTGGCATATCACTATCTCAAGCTAAGGAAAATCAATGGTTGTTTTATATTAAAATATTGGCATGGGGAACTTTGTCTGATGTCACTGACTAAGTTTAAATGGAACTTCTATAAAAGAACTTGTAAAGTTTTTTTTTACAAACCCAAGTTGCAGAAAAACTTGTTTACATATATACTCAAAGTTTCCTGTGCCCATATTTTGATTGGAGCTTTACCTTTGGGTCCTGGAGTGAGTTATCAGATTCCTTACGCAGACAAAAAGTCAAGGGACAGTGGTTGTTGTTCACCAGAGGAACCAGTTTCTGACTTCGCTGGCCCATCTGAAGAGCTCCAAAATTGATCACCCTTTGTTTTATATCCTCCAATTCAAGCTAAAGAGCAAATTGTAGATTATTTGACACATAAAGAGTATTTGTACATACATGTGAAAAATCATTTAAAACTCACTCTTTATTACCTTCATTTCGACACCCTGTCCAAGGATCTCCACAACTTGTTTGGCACACTTGTTCATCTCAAAAACAACCTTCTCATGATAGTGAACAGCATTCTGTGGGAAAAATGAGAAGATAACCTCCATGGAGTTGCCGGGTTGAAGAACTTGAGGGGTGAAGTTGACTTCCAGAACGGGTGTGTTGGAGAACATACAATCCAGACTGAAAACACCAGAATGTTATAAATATGAATACAAATATGAATCAATTGATGATTAATAAAGAATTAATCTTCCACCTGATTCCTCTGCTGGTTCTATTGCTGATCACCAGTGTTTGTGTGGCAGGCACCATACCAGAGAAGTATATAAAATGAGTCCCAAAGTTGTGTTTGAGGAAGGAAAAGCTCAGATCTGGAGCAATAGCTGCAGCCACAAGTTTACACTCGAAAACCGCCCCATTCTTTATCTATAAACACAGCAAGGAAAAGAATTTGTCTGTACAATCAGTAATGGCAAATGGAAAAGACATCATTTATTTATTTATTTCTTGTCTAAAAATTGTATTTTTATTTGTAATTTTCCTCGTTTATTTCTTACTTTTTTCCTCCTGACAATAAGAAATGTGCAACTAGGCAACAACTCTGTCATCAAAACAAATTCCTTTACGTAGTGCAAACCTACTTAAATAATAAGCTTTTTCTGTTTTTGATTCTGATTCATATAAAAAAATGATGCATGTGAAAAGTTTCCAAATGCAGTTAAAATTGAAAATCCAAATTGAAATAATCTGACACTATAGGAACAGCAATGGAGCAGGGTCTACCTTGATGAAAAAAGTCAGATCCTTGAGTACACACTTCTTTTGAGGGCAGAAGGTCACAGAGCAGGAGGCTTTCCCACCGACAGGCACGGTGTCAAATTTAGGTTGCACCTGCAGATGGAGCTGCAGTGCTGCTGGTCCAGTTAGCTCATACTCAACATCCAAACTGAACTTCCCAGAATTAGACACCACAAACATACATGTGGATTTATCATTTAGCTCCACCTATGTGGGAAGCAGAACACAGAAAGTAAGATCTAAACATTTGGAGCTCTGCCAAATAAAAATAATCTCTCACCAAACACGCACACACACATAGCTTTGGTTTGCTGCGTGTTTCACCTGTTTGAAGTCCACCAGATGGATCTGGTTTGATGAGAGCTCTGTGCTGGATCCTTCGGGACTCTCGTATCGCACATGAGCATTCATGCTGTAGCACTCTCCTTTCACATTCATGGTCAGAGGCTGAAGCTTCCTGCGGACTGACACTGCTAGATTAAACTCCACTTCTCCCTCTCGGGTAGGAGTGATCCGTAAAATCAAAGGAATTCTGATGTAGTTGGTGAGGGGGGAAAAAAAGAGTTTCATAGTATTAACAGTCTTGAGAAAAAAAGTGTTTCCAAGCATTAAATACAATACCTGTCTCTGGGAGGAACAGTTCCCTCCTTCGGCTCCAGCACCAGCATCTCCTGGTATCCGTCAGAGTAGCATGATGACTCTTGAACCATAAACTTGAATGGCTCTTCTTCTTTGTTCACCAAATAAATAGTTTGATTGGACTGACAGCCTGCATGAACAGACATTTAAAGATGCCTGGTCAGAAAACAAATACTGTACATGGTTTTTCCACATGTGTGCTTATGTGGCGACAGGTGATATTTGGTTCTGATTGGTGGAGTCAGTGACATCACCACTGCGCTTTTGAAAATGCTATTGTGTGTTATATAGTATTTGGTAGGTTGTTTTAATTATGAACCAACGTTCATTTGTTCTTATGTGTTTATTGTGTTGTACGTGTTCTGACATGTTATCATGCCACATATTTAAACTATTTGCTCAGAAAAAGCAATGAAGATAATTTTGCTGTTATGCTGCCAGTGGTTAGTTTGTAATGCAGTGATAAAGCTGTTCAAAAACAACAAACGCAATTTTCCACTGTCTTTAATTGTTAAATCTAAAAATAATTTGCGTATTTGGGTAAATGTTAGGGAAAATTATAAGGAAAATGTCATTAATAGGGGTGTGACAATATATTGTGGCACATTGGCTCTTGGAGAGATTGTGATTCTAGTCACTTCTGAAACTTCTTTACCTTGTCATCTTGTTTTATGAAATATTTACTAGGAGACAATTATTCTTTGCTCAAAATTTTAATTAAAAAGATTATACAATTTGCTATCTCTTCTTAGAGTACTAAAAAATGACTTAATAAAAATTTTAACACTGCCCCCTAGTGGATGGATGGTATCAAATGTTCTCAAACAAATCAAACTAGACACTAGCCTTCGTAACTTTGTTGTATCAAAACTTTTTAAATGACATTTTTTCCAATGGTTGGTTAAAAAAAGTGTAAAATATTGTATTGCAAATCTTATTGTAGACATAATATTGAGGTATGTACTGTATCGTTAGCAGAGTGTATCGTTACAGCCTAGACATTTACGTTCCTTATATTAAACAAAAGTCGATCGTGTTTGGGGCATTATGAGTGTCAACCACTGATTTTTAACAACTGTCCCTTTAACCTTGCATTACCAATTAGCAAGGTTCCCATGTTGATATGAGGTCGATCAATGTAGACAACAGGCTCACGAGCAGAGCCCACCAGCAGGAAGGGCAAAGACAAGTTGTGCTCAGAGATGAAGAACGTCCAGCAGGACTCCACCAAATCCAGGCTGAGAACTTGATATTCAAATGAGACCTAGAAACGGAATTAAAAGCTGACATTGATGAATGTCTGAAGAGCAGAATTTTTAAAAAGTGATCATTAAAAGCAAAAATCACCTTCACTTCTTTCCCCGGCTGAATGGACTTGCTTGGGGTAAGGCAATTAAAAGGAGATTTGCCTGAGTCCTCACATCTCCAGATGAAAGAGAATGGCTTGTTTGTGGGATTAATAATTCCAAACTCCCTAAGAGAAATAATATTTAAATAAATAAAAACAATAGAATTTTATGCATATAAATAATAACCCACACATTTTTCTTTTAATCCAATTTTTATCAGCAAAAAAAAAATGTGAATTAATAGAAAAATGTGTGTTATTATATATATATATATATATTTTTTTTTTTTTTTTTTTTCACTTTTTTCACACCACGTAAGTGTGTTCCTTGCCTGTGCACAGATGTTCCAATACCCATCGAGGTGAACTCAATGACTTTGGTGTTGGGGTCTACACTGTGGGGATTCAGGGATTCATATTTTCTCCTGTTTCCTGTAAGGTAGTCTGATTCCATGATCTTGAAGTGACAGTATGGCAGCAAACTGCGTCCACTCACAGTGATTACTGGACTCTGTTCATCTTTTAGATTAGCAATGCTTTAAAATGAAAACATAAATTATTACAGAGCTTTTTAATTACCATAATTTAGTAATTTATTCTAAAAGTCAAATTCTTTGAAAAAAAAAAAAACAGATCTCAAACCTGCAGACCAAACTAGCCTCAAACTCTGCCACCTCCAGTGGGGAAAACCGGATATAGAACATTTCAGAGGCTCCTGGTCCAATAAAACCTCTGCCTGGTTCCACACTGAAGGGAGGAAGTTCTGGATTTCCATGAAGCAGAGAGGACACGCTTTGCAGAGAACTTGCTGGTCGTTCTGGTGTCCTGGAGCCTTGAGCTGATTGACATGTTCTACCTGTTCCTAGAGATATTCTCATTAGAAAACCTTGCTCTTGTCATATTTAACATAAAATGCAGTTATGTAACAACTTTAATGCACTGATTTACCTCCATTATCAAAGAATGTCTTTTTTCCACGAGTGTCCATCAGAACCTGCCAGGAATATTCCAGCTTAACACTACCTTTGTTTTCCATCTGGAGCCTAACACACACAACAGCACTTGTGAATAAAATTTTGTAATATTCTGATAAATTCACATTACTGTGGATATATTTAAACTCACTGAAAGACTCTAGTTTGGTAAAGCATGGTGTCTTTAAAGAGGATGGGTCTGGTATCACAGTGGTACTGGACATAATCACACGTTGCAATAATTCTGAGCTCCACCTCTTTTGAAGAATTCTCCACCACTGAGTGAAGAGGTTCAGGATCTGTTGCAACAATCTGGAAACAGAGCAGTGATGATAATGTATGCATTTTATGGATAACACTTTCATTTGATGTTCTTCTGGTCAAAACACTGTAAAGCTGCCAGCTCTCTCAGGATCCCTTTACCCCAACGCAGATCTTCCTCTGTTCTCAATGCAACATGGTATTTTTTAGCTGTTAGCATCTTCAGTGTTTAATCTAAATAATGCTGAGTTTTCTATTGTATCTTCTTAAACCTTGCTTCCAGAGTCTTATGTAATGGGTTTTGATTAATATTTTTAAACTCTACAAAGTTATTCTCACTGTAGTTGAGAAAATGTGTAAAAAAACATACTAAACAGCATATTTGAACAAAAGAATTTTCAAACCGTAAACATTTGAGGTGGATCTATGGTGCAGTCGTTTCCTTGAAATTTAGATTTTTCTTAACTTTTACTCAGGACAAACAACTATAGAAATACTTAAAATAAACTAAGTAAACTAAAATAAATGATTAGAACTCTAATCGAGAACACTTCGTGTTCAGTTTGAACAAAATTTGTTCTCAAATTTTTTGGAGTTTGTATGTTCTTCCAAAAACAAGCTTGCCCCTTTAACTTGTTATTCTATCTAATTAGAATAAATGTGAGTTGTCCTGAAATGAACAAGAAATCCAAAGTGTGCATACTATACACTATATTGCCAAAAGTATTTCACAATACATGTTCAGCAGTCTTTTGGTACAATAATAAAGTGATACTGAGATTGCCATTACAAGAGATTGTAATAGACTTTGTAAATTATGGGTAACATTAATTCTGATAATGTAAGAATCAAACTGATGCAATTTTTATTTTAATGTGCACTGTTTGTGGAGAGTAGAATTACCTTTTTGTGCATGGAAAATACTGTTGTGATTTTTGCAGTTATTTTCATCACCAGCATCATACATTTCTTATAGATTTCTATTAGAAGTTGTCCAGTCTTAATGAGGCTTTCAGATTGGGTCAAGAACTGTGTGTAAAGAGCTTTTTTTTTGCAGAGCTGGATCTAAGTAAACATAATCGTGTGCAATTCAAAGTTTCAGAAGCAGTGGTGTAAAGATTGGAATCTGGTAATCTACTGGTATAGATTTGGCATTCATCAGTAGCATTTGTTTGATAGCATTGTTCCATGTGAGGAAGATGATTATGGTGTGGGGTTGTTTTTCATTGAAGGTTGTGTGTAAAGGCTAGTAAGTGAATGCATTTGGCAATATAGAGTATTTTCCCCAGTATTATCTGTAATATGAACGAGATCCTTTTTGGACTTTTATTTGTCTATCCCTCACTTTACCATTATTCCCATTGTTAATGCTAAAAAATAATTATTTTACATAGTTTAAAATTATCACACCATCTCTGATAAAGTGAAACTGACCTTCCTTTTGGTGGGTTGTTGTATTGGCTTGTCCACATCCACCCATTTAACAGTTCTGTGGCAATCATCCCAGTCAGGGACCTGGTCTACAGGCTGCTGAAAGGTAATACTGCTAACATTACATTTAATGGTTTGTGCCTTCAGGTCAATTGGGAGCTCTGAGCAGAAGGTTACAGTCACAACTTTAGAACACTCTGCATGCAAATGCCCGATACGTGGAGAAAAGATGAGCTGTGGGCCATTGGGAAGCCATTCGAAGCGTAGCACCCTAGAGCTGCTTGGGTTTATCATGGTGAAAGATTCTTGATAAGTCTGGCCCACGTGACAGTCTCCAAAATTTAGAAGATCAGACTGACCTGAGAAAACCATTCAGGAAGGATTGTAATCATTAAATACTTTCTTTAAACCAAAATATTAATAACAGGAATCAGCCATAGTTACTTTCATTGTTGTCCTGTTGAGCTCTGCCACCAATATTGTCCAGAATGATGATGTCATGGTAGCCTTCACCCATAAGTTGGACCACTGTCTGATCATATCGGTTATCCTTTATCAACAGTCTCATATTGGCCTCAAACTTTTTAGCCAACTTTGGATGAAATCCGACATGGAATTCCGCTTTTTGTCCAACCAAAAGTATCACAGAGGCCACTTGAGCTAGCAGAGAGAAATAAATAGATTTTTCTATCATTTAAATCTGCAAAAAGTGTACAAAAGGTACATTGTTAACCATGCTTTATTACACACATTAGATCTGGGGTAAGGTATTGTGAAAAAAGCAATGCAAAAAGCACTGAGAAAAAGCAAGTATTAAGAATTAAGTATTTTTCGTAATTCTATGTTTATATTGCTATAGCTTATATAGCAATTTTGAATAAATACACATTTGAATATAAACACATTTTGTCTTGTTGGTATTCCTATAAAGGGCAGGGCTCTCAGCTACCGTCGGCACGTCTCTCTAACTGTAAAGTGATTTGAATATGCATGACCTCTTTATGCATGACTTCATTCCTTTCAGTCACACCACAACATGGATTAATCAAAAGCCTAGTTAAATCAGGATTTCTGTTATTAATTTTTGTGAGTGTGCAATATGAGCACGGTTGCGGAAGAGAGAGAGACTAAGAGTAACAGGGTTGTGTGCCTGTGTGTCTGAAAATGACATACTCAGCTCAGACAACTCAGCAAAAATGTCTGCTTGGCATTTTACACTACGGGTTATTTGAGTTTCCCATTAAAATTTGAATGAATAACATCAAAACAACCAACACAGCATTGATAAATACGTTAGAATGACTTGTGCTCTTCTGGAACACTGGTTTGCTCCTCATCATTTCACTAAATTCATTCCTCCTAGCATTTTTTTTTTTTTTCAGAATAGGCTCTGATTTTTTGCTGTTAATTACTTGCCTCTCTCAGGGCCACTTTCTATGTGTGTAGAGGCCAGTCTGCATTTAGTTCCAGGAGCTGCTTTTAGAGTAAAAACCTCCAAGTCACATTGTAGAATTATACTAACCTGCAAAAACATGCAACCATGGCTAATTCCACTTAATTTTAGTGACAGACAAAGCAATTTCCCAAAAGGCATCTGAACCATACCTGAGCAGGAATGCTGCCATTGTTATTTATCACTAATGGTAGAGTTTGCTCTCGTCCCACAAGCAAGCGTCTAAACTGCAACACTGGATGACCTTGATTAGTTCTTTGAACAGGTTTCAGAACAGTGACAGTGGGTAGGTTGCCCTCACCAATCAGATCAAACACCAGAGCTCTGGGTTTGTGGGCAGCAGATTGACTGTAAAAACATTTAAAAATGAATGAGAAAAAGTTTTCAGTTGAAATTATTTGAACCCTTGTGGAATACAATTACAGTACCTTCCACTTCCTTTCAGAACTGCCTCAAAAACAGCATGATATGAGTGCATAGCCAAAGGGGAAAATGTGACCGTGACAAAAGTATGAGAGTGGTTGGAGATAGACAATTTTGTGGGGGTAACCTCGAAAGCTTCTACATTTTGAGTTGTGGTCTATCCAGGTCAAAAAAAGGAACACATTATTAAGTATATTATTAAAGTGTTAAAACTTTTTACAAAACAGCCAACCTACCTTGGTGGTTTTGATCGCTAGGGTTAGTTCACATAAGACTTTTCCTGGGTTGGTCAAGCGGAAGCGAGCTTTGGCTGACTGACCCACCAAAACACTGTTGAAGATGAACTTGTTCTCTTCCTGTACGTAGACACACGGGCTGTCCCTAAACTGCTCACACTGCAGCATGCTACTGTACTGACAAATTCGGTGCTCCTCAAAGATGGAGGCAAAGTCTGTACTCGCTATTCCTAGAAACAATATACAGAGTTAATAATTAGCCACTAAAAAACTAGCCAATAATTTAAAAACAAACATTTTAACATTCATTGTAACATAGAAGTGGTAAAACTCAGCTTTACCAAGGAAAATAAAAAAAAAAGGAAATATATGCCTATTTCATGCAGCCGCCATTTTAAGAATCAAAATGGGAAAAAACATGGGAGTAGAAGAAAACAATCACAGCATTGTTAACAAATCTGGAACTGCATGCTGTCAAGATTTTCAATCAATGGTGTTTGAAATGGGCACAAAAATAAAATTACCGGTAATATTAAAAATAAGCTATATTAATGGTCAGATAATGACTCCGACTACAAAACATTCCTCTAATGTTGAACATTTGACTTCTGGGTTTGTTTACACCGGAGACTGGCTTTCGTTCTTCAAATGACGGCTGAGAGAATAAGATGAATGAAGACCTATATACACAAATGGGTCAAAATCCTGCTGCAGTGTATGCAACTACGGTTAAAAAAAATAAAAGTAAAAAAAAGATAAATTAAGTTCCATTTATCAAATATGTATTGTAATAAATTACTTATTGAATAATATATTAATTAAGTTGATTATTTACAAATTATACAATGTGACATTCAGAAATTTTCATTTTTTTTATTTATTTGCCTCACTGTATTTGGGGTAGTATAAATTAATTTGATAAATTAAAGGGTGTAATGTATTTACATGGGCATGTAATGTATGGTTTATCAGGTCATTAGATGAATCATAAAACAAGAGTTCCTCAAAGTTACAAACCTGGCAAACAAACGTCTGCTAACAGCTTGTATGGAACTCCATCTGGGTTATCAGAGGGGTCTCTGTCAGAAATGTCTATCGTGAGATATTCCTCATAGTTTCCCACATTATCTGCTTTGCAGTCCACATTAACCACATGGTGAGCACCAGGCAAAAGAACCCCAATGCACGGAGACAGCGAGAACACTCCACATGTCAAGAAAGTCTGTAAAAAAGTAATTATTAAAGCATTTATGTATTTAAATACAGTGGAATACCGCACCGTGTTTAAAGAAATATTATTTATTACCTGTGGTGACATGCCAGTATCAGCTTGCACATTGTGCCTCACTTCACTGGCACTTGATGGTTTTGTGGTATAGCTGTCCTTTGATGCTTTCTTATTTACTAAGCTTTAAAAAACAAGTTAATATTTAAAAAAATTAGATACATGTGTACAGAAATGTAACCATCATCCATACCCTTTCTTTTGTGCAGCACCAGGGAGGTTTTTACACAACCTAATGGTGAAGCGCATCTCAAAGTTGCCTTTATTCTCCACAGTGAGAGTTTGTCTCTTGCGAGAGCCAAAGGTCAATGGGCCAAAGTTGATATCAGTGGTAGGACTGATGCTGTATTTAGAGAAAACTGCATGGATTGTCACTTTGATAGGAATGGAAGTAATGGTCTCGCCACCATCCAAACTGGGCTCAATAACCTGGGGGAATAGAATTAGAAGTTACAGCACAAGACATTAAAGCACTATTGGTGTAAAGGATGAGATTAAGCTTGTCATATACCTGACAGCGAATGATCGGGTTATCTTTGAGGCAGAATTCTTTGTCATTTTGGTAAGTAATCTGGACACTAGTGGGCTTACTATTAGGGCGTAGGGTGCCCTTGTTTGGTGAGATGGAAAATGCAGAGTTCAGATCTGGCATTCCGGGCACTGTGGATTCAACTATAAACCTACCAGGGAAAATATTTTCGTTATAAAGTTAGGAAAAACTCTTAACATTTTAAAACAAGGTCCTGATGCTATGCAAACTTTTTTCTTTAGTTCAGAAAACTTGAGCTGTGATGCATTCAAAGCTGGAACTATTTGAATATAGATTACAAACAATTGTTTTCCAGTTTGTTGCATACTGGCAACTTACTTAAAGGCTATGTCATATTTGCCTTTATTCTCCAACTTAACAGACCGCTTGACTTCCTCTGATACTTTGATTGTTCCAAAGTCTAAGGAGCCATCAGAATCTGCAAAAAAATAAACATAAATGTATTCAGAAATCTCTAAAAAAATAGTATGTAGGCCCGTTAGCCAGTGGATACCACTGTGGCCTTCCAGTTAGGTTTGTGGCTCGCCGGTGACCTCCCTGGAAGCAGTTTGTTCTCCCTGTGCTTGTGTGGGTTTCCTCCGGGTACTCCATTTCCCCCCACAATCCAAAAACATGCGGCGGGTTAATTGAATAATCTAAATTTCCCTTAGGAGTGAATGTGTGAGTGAACGTTGGCCTGCAGTGGACTGGCGACCTGCCAGGGTGTACCCCTGCCTCTCACCCGATGTGACCTGGAGACCCCTGTGACCCCGACAGGGTATTGGGCAGGATTATTACAATATATTCAGCAACACTGAGAGTGTTGCCAACTCTGTAAACAATATAATGGATGTAAGCTGTAAGGTGCCCTTAAGATTTATTATTAATAATAATGCAATAATATTATTATTAAATCCCAACAAGTTAACCCAAACATTTAGCAGTTTAACCAAAAAACTTTTTTTTATTTTTGACAGGAATTTAATAGGTGCGAGAGAGGTTGTCACAGATGAAAATGAGATGGGGATGACGTCAGTACAGCTCAGGGTTTTTTTACAGTATTTATAATCTTTACAAAGAAAGGGATTCCTTAAAGGTGACAGAGTTGGCTCATCAGTATTTATGAATCCTCTGGCGGACACGACTCAGTGGGATATGAACTGGATCCTCAGCACTCAGAAACGGTGGAAAGTGATAAAGCAGGTAAATTGGTTGAGTCTTGATGGGAGGTGAAGAGGTTTCCACGGGACGGTGTTAGGAACAGGGTAGCAGGAGTAGAACCAGGTGCTGCAAGTCACACTGGAGAGCCAGCAGGTGTGAACCGTAGATCTGACAAACTGGCAGGTGCAGGGAGCAGTCTTTTAAGGGTAGGTGAGCGATTGGTGGACTGCTTTGTGGAGTATGGAAGAGGTGAGTATGGAATGGCTGTGTCTCTTTGGAACAAACTGAACAATCGTGGATTTTGAGATTCAAACTGTGGTTGCCCTGCTCAATTGAGATTAAATATAAGGTACAAAACTCAACGTATCCCCACAAACTATTTCACCAGAGCTGACATAATTAGTTTTAAGTTTTGAATGCTGTTTATTTAAAAAAAAAGAATGTTTCATCAACCCAAAGGTAATCAGTATGTAGAAAATGTCATGGTCTAATAAACTAATGAGCTGTGAGCAGTAGAGAACCTTCTGGAATGGTTATGTCCACTGCGATATCATAGGCCTCTGCAATAATCTGAATGCTCTCTGAATGCTGAATCAAGCCAAGTATATTGTCCACATCTGAAACCTGGAAACATTTAATACCAGACAAACACAAGAGTTAATGCAGACTAACGTTAGCACAGCACCAACAATGATTCATTTTCCATAAACCCATTTGCTTTGTATACCTCAATACAAATGGATCCCTTCAGTTTGATTGGGTTTCTGGCAAAAAAATACACATGCAGGAGAAAGTCAGAATAAGGCAAGATTATGCCATGGCTCTGTGAGACTTGCAATTCCTCTCCGAGCAACTCCAGGCCCCTCAGCTTCCAAGCAACTGGTAAAAGGGTATTATTTGACAGATGCAAAGTCTGACTTTCTTTCCTGTAGAGAAAGTAACAGAGGAGTTACATGCGAAGAATGTTAAAAACCAGTATAAACTGTTTAAAACGTCTAGACCTGAACAGAGGTGTTTTGTCAAACTGTAGCGTCTTGCGGTCAGTCTCTAGTTCGGGCCGGACTCCTATACAGGACAGGCTGAAAGTGACAGGCTCAGGGTTGCCCTCGATGCAGCAAACCACTCTATCCTCAATTAGTTTGGGGGTATTTGGATAAGCCCAAACCTTGAGTATCTGTCAGGAAAATAGCAGACTTCATATTTAGATTCACCGGAACAGCTAATAATAGCAAAAAGTCGTTTGGTTTGTGCTGCGACAACTAAGCTACAACAACATAATCAATTTGAGATATGAATACCTATGTACAAGTGATTTATTAGTTTGAATTTATTTTAAGAAATTAACAAAATATTAAATCTATTTGAACTATAAAGAGTTGAAATTATACTTTTTAAGCATTTATAATTTAGGTTCTAACATGCAAAATTATTAACAAATGCAGTTCTGTAATCACTTTATGGATACACTGTAAATAAATAATCAACAAGTTACAAACATTAGAGAGTATATTTGTCCAAATGAGTAACTAAACTGTTGCTAATTGCACATTCTTTGAACTGTGTTACAATTCAATGCTTACTTTTCGCTGATTAGGTTCCAGTCTCATTTTAGAAGGATCAAGAATAAAAGTGGTGGCATTTGTGTCATGCTGAAAGCAAAACTGGATCTCTGCCTCCATTTGAGAATTGTTGTGAATTACAAACTTATCCATGTTTTCAGGATGTATTCCTTCTTTGTACCTGATTGAAGATAACATCAGTGCTGTTACAAAACAAAATTGAATACCCACGTGTTTAACATATAAAAGATAAGCACTGAGACAGACAGGCTAGTTTTTGAGCACCTGTTCCTGCTTTTCCCGCACAGCAGAGGTCCAAACTCATAGATGCCTGATTGAATTACGTAAGTCTTTTGGAGTCCCGTCTCGTGATATTGGGACTTGTTGCAGCGTGCAAACAAAATCCTAATAAATATACATATAATTATAATTAACAAATTATACCTAAAATATACTTTCTTGCCAAAAGGTCACTCACACAGGGTCTTGGCTTATAGATGGAAAAGCACAGATTCCTTTACAATAAAGCTCATAACCTTTCTTGGTACCTAACACCTCAAAGCTGAAATGTTGATCAAAGTGGCCAACAACAGAAGAGTTAAACCAGATCTTTAGAGTAGCAACTCCATTTGGTGGAACAGTCCACCGGTAATCTGTCAGTCTGCCATGGAAAAACAAAACATAGTATAGTTGAAGGTTTAGTCTTCAGGATATCAATTGAGTTAACAGAAGTAGTACCGAAGGATGCTGCTATAGCCTGTGTTTTGATTTAGGTTGGGCTCTTCAGAGTGGCCAGGGTTGGATGTACCAGTAACAGTGCTGACCTCCTAAAATTACAAAAAACAATTTGTTTTAATTCAGATCAAAAATGATTTTGATATGTGAAGGCCTAGTCAATGTACATCAAACATCAAGCCAGTGGTGACACGTTTCATGAAATCTGCTACCATTTAGTCACTTTGTTTTTACCATTTTTGTATGTTTCCTATGGCACATGTTCCATATATGGAATAATTTCTTTGTGAGTGAAGTACCTGAACAGTTTCTGATTGCAGGCTTTCCATGTTCATTAGGGATAGATCCTCAGGCACGAGCTTCAAAAAGGAAAAACAACTGGAAGGCTGTGTGTTGGTAACTGATCTCATCTTAGGGTATGGTACAATGGAAAATGTTACAGGTAGTGGGATCGGTGGACCTTTAGGTCCTAACCCTAATCCATCCAAAATCTACAAAAAAAAAAAAAAATTAATCATTTGAATACAAAAAATGAATACAACTATGAATTGAATACTTTACCTCCTCTTGGGAAGGTAGATTAAAGGTTCTAATAATTACAGATCCATCCAGTTCTGTATTCTCTTTCAAAGACAGCCATATGTAGGGAATGGGCTCTGAAACCACCATCTTTTCTGGAGCCTCAGCTGCATCAGTTTGGTCACCAATTTGGGGCTGATTAGAAGCTGGTGACTTCATTTCTGCCTCAAGCTTCAACTTTTCCTTCTCAGCTCTCTCCTTCTCTCTGTCTTTCTTGTTCTTCTTGGCAGACGGAGGAGGACAATCACGGAGATCATCAGTCTGCTGGGATTCAGAAGGTAAAGGCTGCAGTAATAGACTTTGTGTTCGCTCCCAGAACTCAAGAACATGTTGCAGATCTGATTGGAACTTTTCATAGAGATTGAATCTGGCTTCCAGCTGTCTGTTGCTCTCACTGGACTAGTAACAAAGGACAACAAACAAACAGTTATATAGGTTATAAAAACTAAAAGTTGTAAAATAATGTGACAAATCAATGATCAGACTAACCATCTCTTCTTGTTGGGATTCAAAGTAGGGTAGTGGGTGATGCTGCATTATATTGGGATTCCAATCCTCACTGGGTGTCGTTTCATCATCTCTTAAATTCTCAAGCTCCCATTTTCTTCTCTCTTCCATATCCTGCTCAAACTTATGTTGTTCTCTAAAACAAAAATTTACACTCTCTTACTTTGTCATTAGAGGCCTAACTATTCTTTTAACACTCTTAAACAAAATTATAAAAATGTGAACATCGTATCTGTACTTTTTTTGATTGTGGTTAGAGTGTTGAACATTTCTATAATCGAAAAAACAAAATGTTCCTGATAAAAATATTCATACATATGATTTAGAGAACCTGTGCTTGAAGATGCTGTAGCTATTAAAGAGGTTGATGACATAAATGTGCCGGCGGTTGTTGAATGCTTTCAGGACAATCTGTAGCACGTTACAGAGTGAGCGACAATACTGTGTCTCCAGTCCATCAATCACAACACCGTGGTGACAGTCGCTCAGCTATTGACAAAGGAAAACAAAATCAGCTATCAGCATAAGTTATGCATTTTAACTGTGGTATAACTGTAGTTAGAGTGAAATAAAATATGCACAGATTTGTTTCCTTACTTGCAGTCTCTCTGAAAGAAGCTCGACAAGCAAATCCTCAGGCAGAAAGGAACTCATTAGCCCCACCTCCTCATTTTGACTGGCACTTACACTCAGGCGCCTGTTTACCAGACCTTCTGTCTGTAACAAATACACACAATTTAATCTATTAATTACCTTCATTCTAACAAGGATGGAATAATTCAGTTCTGTCAGTTATGGCACTCAATGAAAACACTTATGTTAACGTCAACATCAGGACTTTCAACAACTAACTCAACAACTACCAGTATCCAGGTAAGACACTTTAAAGGAGGCGAAAGAAGAGAAGGAGTTAACAAATCATTTGATTTTGTAGTTAGTGAATGAAAGTAATGTTTGTTTCCTAGCATAATAATATTTGACCTTTTTGCCAACTCATTTTGTTAAGTAAACAGTTTGAAATGTAGCTAGTAATTTAAGCTAACCATTGTAAAGATAGCAATGTTTGCAAACAGCTTTTTCAGATCTAAAGGCTCTGGAAAACTTGGTAGATAAAACTGAATAATGTTTTTTTTTCTACTATCTGTAATCTAAAATAATGCAAGAAATATTTCTTTACAGGGGTAATAAATGTATATTGGTGTTCACTTAAGGACAATGCATTTTTCATTGATTATAAAGTATTTTACCAGGTTTTAATGACTTGTGTCTGTTTCCTCTTTTAAAACAGGAAATAAATTCTGAGAATGTTTACCAGTGAAGCATCAGGAGCAGAGCTGTCATTCTTCTGTGAACGGCCAGTGACATTAGTTTTATTCCGAGTTGAAGCAGATGAAGGGACAACTTTAGGAATGCTGGTCTGGCTGCCCTCAGCTGCATGTTTGGCTACTGCTTCCACACTCAGAACACTGGAAACCTGAACGGGAGCAGTCATCAAGTCCACTGCTGCCTCATCACCTTCCCTCAGAGCAGAGAGTACAGCAAGCCTAGTTGACAGCTCTCGTGCCCGAAAGGCTGCAGAGGTGCTTCCTGATGCCACAGCTTCCTGTACCACCTCATCAACAGTGAGACACGCTGCACCATAGTGTCTGGCCAGAGTAACTGCAATCCTTGTTTTACCTGTGGACAGGTTCTTATATAAACAACCTCAGCTAAAAAACTATGATGCAACAAAGGTACAAAGATTTACCTGATAATGGAGCTCCATGCACAAGGATGGCAACCCCTCTGCGATTTAGGGCAGCTTTGCCCTCTGGTGAAAGATCAATACCCATGTGACGAGCAATAGCTAAAGCCACAGGGTCATATTCCAAATCCCCCACTGCAGTTACAGTGCTGTTGTCTTTAACAACGCCTATGAGTAAGGAACACATTTATCTCTGTGTGCATAAACAATGAACAGTTGAAAGCTGAAGCATTCTGGTTAAAGAGCAATATATAAGACTTTAAAGCAATGGCTCTGTGACAAGAATCATGTTCATTTTAGTTACCGACATTGGTACATCAGGCAAGTTGAGTCAATAATTTTTTTTTTTTGGTAGAACTGAATAAGGTCAGATTTTGTAGTGTCCAATTTGTGAAAGGGATACTTTTCACTTTACCTATGAAACTCAAATTAATTAGGAATCTTTAGTCTGGAGAAAAATACCCTGCACCAAAATAGTGTATTTTCTAGAGTATTACAATATTGCACGATTTGCCATAGTACCAGATTTGCCAGAATTTTACAAAATGCATGTTTAAATACTATGAGTTCATATGGTTCTATCAACCACATATATGACAGCAATCAATAGCTGCGTTTCCACCAAGCTTTTTTATGCGATATTATTGGACAAACCGATTTCATTGCACAACATCTGAAATGTTTTTTTTCTAAACATCTAAACCTAAACCCAAACCTACTCGTTAACTTACTCAAAGTGAGGTGATAACATCCAAAGCATGGTGTTACTACAAAGATGACATAAAAAATGAAGTTTAATTATATAAAAAAATGCAATCTGCAATGGACCTCTCGCCCAATATGAACTGAAGATCCCATGACCCCGGGAATAAGCGGGTAGGACAATGAATGAATGAATACATAAAAAATGAAACCCCGACAAAAAATGCTCTTAGACGAATCATAGTCAAAGTAAACCACATCCTCTTGTATCTTTTTGCTCAATAAGTTTTACCTTCGGACTGTAATAGGGCCTCCTCCTTGTCTGTTTCTAAAAGGTCATCTGTGGAATCTAAAAAAGAGGTAAGACAGATTCAGATTACAGTTTTTAATCATCTCCTAAGATATTAAAAATGTTCTTGTCATTAAGCTAAGAATGAAAAATGTATCAAAAATAACTCCTGGTTTTAGACTTGTTAAACAGTTCAACAGACAGAACCAAACAGTATGAAAAAAGTAAGAGATTTATTTTAGAGTGCAATAGTATTATTTATGCAGACCAAAAAATGCCATATGTTTGGAACATCAAGAATTTATGGCTATTGGAAAATAAAATCTGTAATGTGATATGGACAAAACGTTTTACAATAACAAAAACAGAAAGAGATCGAAGTGAAAGGTGTCAGATTTTTCATTGGTTTAGACTAGGAACTATTTGCATGGTTCCTAGTCTATAAAAAAACTGAATAAAATCTATATTTGTAAATATAGATGCTTGGACTCTTTTGGATAACAGATTATAAACACCAGAAGCAGCACTGGTCTTGCTACATGATACTCTTTTGACTTTCTCATTTTAGCTCATTTTCTCACGCTGCTTATTATTATTAGAAGCTCATTTATTTCCACACAAGCACAAATTCCTGAAAATTTTGGAATCATCCAAGGTCTATGCACTCTTTGTGTTGCAAATAAGAAGGAAATGGACGGGACACTGGAGACTGATGATACTTTTCTGTTGTCATTCTATAAAATGTATTCTGCAGCACTAAAGAGCAAATAGAAGTGTCACTTAACTAAGAGCTTTACTAACAAATTATAAACAAAGCATTACTACCAAATAATAATGTTGATTTTTAGGAAAATAAATATATTTGTATTAACTTTATTTATGGTGGTGCAGTGGGTAGCACTGGAAGGAGTTTCCTGGAAGGAGTTTGTATGTTTCCCTGTGCTTGCTTGGGTTTCCTCAGGGTACTCCAGTTTCCCCCACAATCCCAAAAACATGCTGTTAGGTTAATTGAATAATCTAAATTCCTCTTAGGTGTGAATGTGTGAGTGTTTGTTGCCCTGCGATGGACTGGCAACCAGGGTGTTTGCCAGCAGACCCCCGTGCATGATGAATTTTTACCTCAAAATGTTAGTTTTTTTTAAGATAAAAATTATAATAAATAAAATTGTATTATAATAAAACACACTGTTTTGCATTGCAACTTCTTGTGTTTTTTTAGTCTAGACAATTTTAATAACTGATAAAATATTAGTAATAAAAATAAATGCATAAAGGCTTAGCATATACCTTCCTTTGAGCAGTGTGCTTTATAGAAGTCCAACAGTTCAAGTGGAAGAGTCTCTCCAGGAGAACGAGGGGGAAGCAGTAACACATTTTGAGCATTGTATCCTTTTAAAAGTCGCAATATCTGATAAGCACAACATAAATAAATAAAAATGACAAAATTATATTATTTTCTAGAAGGCAACAAAGATATACATTTGCATTTATGGATTTAACAATGAAAACATGTAGATCCTTTAATGAAGATCCTTCAAAGCAGCTTTACAGATTGATGTAGATTATTTATAGATTAGTTCTAGTATGAGCATGTTTTGTGGAACAGAATGGCTATACGTTTCCTGGCTATAGTTAAACAGTTTAAACAAAAGTTAAACTAAAATATAAAGGTGCAATAATATCAATAATTATACTAATACTAATAATACTAAACGTTTTTGAGAATCATGTAAATCCAGTTAAAAGTTTAAGAATATTAAGTAGCCTAGGGCACATGTTTAGGATGTGTAAAAAAACTAGATCCTCTGCAGGAAAATCCCACACTAGCAATTCCAATTCACACAGGGAGCTACAAAGTACTTTACGTAAAGTGGAGTGCCTAGTGTGGCAGTTGCCTCACAAGGGCAATCATGCTAGGGAAATTAAGGGCTAGCTCCTTAGTCTTTATAAAGAAGCGAGAATAAAACACAGGTAATTTGTGAGTCAGTTATTCAGGAGAAGTGCTAACACAATAGGTTTCTAGAATAACAAGAATAAAGTAAGTTCTTGGAGGTAAGTGCTTTGAAAAAAAAAGAGTCTTTAGTTGTTTTTTAAAGTTGAAGCACACCTCTTCTTCCTCTTGGTACTGTTTGTCAAAATCCACAGAGTAAAACTCAACAGGGAAGGAGCAAGGGTTGCAGACAGTCACGTCCATCATCTTCCCTTCACTGAAGGGAAGAATGGAACCAAAATCTATGACTGAAGATGAAAACTGTAGCTGAGGATCTTCTCCTTGACCGTGAGCAACCAGGAGGATCCTCTGACTGCTCTGAGCCACTCTCATCACTAGTTTCTGTTTATATGTTTTCTGAATGAACACATAATCAGGAAACAAAGAAGAAAATAATTAACACCAAGGTAATGAAAAGGCTGTTTTTTTTCATAAAACATCAATGGTCTTCAGGTCTCAAAGGAATCAAAATTGGCAAAGGAATCCCATGTTAAGTTCTATGTAACTGATGAGAATCTATACTGTGTGCATTTGTTGTGTACCCCCTCTGCTGGGCTGAATTTGACCTGCACATTGGTTCTGTCCCCAGGGTGCAGTGTGCCTTTTGAGGGCAGTGTCTCAAAAACCACTGGGGGGAGCCGTTGTTTTCTCTGAGCCTGTCTTCTGAGGTACGGAGGGATGAGCTTCTCAATCTGGTCATAAAGCAAAATAACACATTTCACAGACATTTCCAGTAAATTCAATCCCAGCAAATTGCACCAGAGGAAAACATTACAATGATCAATGGTAAACGAAGTATGTTGTATGGAAGAATTTATATCCATTCTTAGTGATAGAAACTGACTTAAAATGTATACAAATTATCAATTTAGACAGTTGGTGTTATATCAAAAACATAAAACTCTGCTACTCTTTTTCGGCAGGCATTGCTATTACCTTTTTGGAGTGTTCTTCCTGTTTGATGCTCCACTCACAGGACACTGGGCCTTCGTTATGTAGCTGGACTGTGATTACCTGACACTGGCCACACTGGATTGAATCAAAATGCAGTATGTCACTGGAGACTGAGAGCGAAGGCATGGTGACCTCTGCGAGCAAACGCACAAGCACTTGTGGCCCCTTGCTAACCTAGCAATCACACACAAAGGAATTATTCGAGACTGCATAAACAATGCAGTACAAATGTATGTAAGTACAGAACAAAATAAATAAATTATTGCATTATTGTTGAATAAATATGATGTATTGCTTTATTTTCAGAGGAACTTAATTTACAATACAGATCCTGTGTAGATGCCAACCAAACAGGACGTACGCTTTTAGCCATTTTGTCATGTTGTGGTGTTTTGGTAAACTTGTGGTATATTGCGTTCTGTTGTTTTGTTTTAATATGCTATGTTTATGTTGTGTTGTTTTGCAACACGTATGTTTGTTGGGCTATGTTTTTTGTGCTGCTTTTGTATATTTATGTTTGTTGTGTTATGTTTTTGTTGTGTTGTTTTGTTGTGCTTTGTTTTTGTTTTGTTGCTTTTGAAAATCTACTGTTTGCTATTCTTATGTCTTCTGTGCTATGTTTTCATTGTGTTGTTTTGCCATACAAATGTTTGTTGTGTTATTTTGTTGAGCTATGTTTTTGTTGAGTTGTTTTGCTATACTTAATTTTGTTGTGTTATTGTGCTATTTTTGTTTGCTACACAAATGTTTGTTGGGCTTTTTATACTGCTTTTATTTTTTTGTGCTATGTTTTTATTGTGTTGCTTTTGTATACTTATGTTAGTTTGTTGTTTTGTTGTGCTGTTTTTTGTGTTGTTTTGTATACTTAATTTTGTTGTGCTATTGTGCTATTTTTGATTGCTACACGAATGTTTGTTGGGCTTTTTATACTGCTTTTATTTTTTTGTGCTATGTTTTTATTGTGTTGCTTTTGTATACTTATGTTAGTTTGTTGTTTTGTTGTGCTGTTTTTATGTGTTGTTTTACTATTCTTATGTTTGTTGTGCTATGTTTTTGTTTTGTTATTTTCATATACTTATGTTTTTTGTGTTGTTAAGTTGTGTTCTCATTGTTTTGTGATGAGATGCTGTTTCTGTTGCGTTACATGGTGTTGTGATGTGTGATTGGTGTTGTTATGTTATGATACGTGTTATGTGTTGCCATGTAACGTTTTGCCATTATGTGATTTTTAATGTTGCATACACCAAACCTGGATTGGCATGACAGCATCAATCTTTCCGAGAATGGCCCCATGGGCATCGAATTTCACCTCGAATGTCTCTGTCTCACAGAAAGGCAAATTCTGCACCCTGTCCAGTTCTGTACTAAACCCTGAGAAATATATAAATACATATTCATGCACCAATTCTGAATAAATACATACTGAGTGCAGAGTCTCAGCACAAACAATTTAAACACATCACAATGACTGACACCTAATCAAACAAGATCTTTTGCTGAAATGCTGAACCATAAAATCTGTTTCAAATTTTTTTAAACATTCTCCAGTGTGCACCAACCTGTGCCAGCCAGTGAGCTTCTGTCAGCTTTGAAAGAAACAGCCAGAGGGCAAGTGTTTGTTACTTTGACAATATGGGTCACGGTGCTGTCCTTGATAACATACCCAAAGTCCAGTGTGTACTCAGGCAAGATTAACCTAAAGAGAAGGTTTCGTCAGCAACACTTTGATCACTTGATCATGAGAAATTTAAACATGAATGACTGTACTTACTTGCATAGCTTCTTGATCCAGCTGATAGCAGACCCATTTCCTCTTTGATCAGGGGCTTGCAGGTGTTTATAAACGGCTATAGCATGTTTCTTTACAATGAGGCGCTCTAACTCCATCTGCAGCAGGGCATCAAACTACAGCACACGAAAATGAACACTATTTAGGGTTTGCACCTGAATCAGATGTTCCAAAATCTTAAAAAAATGCATCTTGTGAAAGCTAAGCATCTGAAGACAGAATTGAAACTCACGCTAGGAACACAGTCGTCTTCAGGTGGAATCTCTTTCTTTACTGGTGTGCTCAATACGTCCTCTTTCAATTGCTCATCCTCAACTGAGTCTTTTGCTTCATTTAGCAAAGGTCCATACATCTCTTTGTCTATCAAGCGAAAAGAAAATCATGTTCATAGTTTAAAGACACAATTGTAGAGCACAGTATTTTGGTTTTTATGGTAAATAATAATTTAAAGAAATGCTTTTGTTAACTGACTGTACCCATCCTTTCACCATAACGTACAAATATTTAAATTATAAATAAATGGCAACATGGTGGATTACCATGTAAAATGTAGGTGTTGCCTCTCACACTGAATTTGAACCTTTGAATATATACATTGACTAAAGCTTCAACCAATTTCTTGCTAAATAAATAGTTTATTGAAGGTTTGGGGAATAATAAGCTTTAATAGGCTTAAAGGTCTTAGATCTGGGCCTGAATCAGGCCAAAAGTTGAAATCTATTTCTCTTTATCCCCTCTCCTGTTTTTCTGTCTTTTCGCCTTCTCTAATTCTGCTGCTGTGGAAACATGCAATTAGTTCCTAACCTGAACCAATCAAAAATGCCCAAACATTTCCCAGCAGTTTATTCTGAAGGTAGTTTTAAATTCCTTTTGTGCATTCCTTGTTGACCTTATATGCCCCAATACCTGGTACAAGTTAGCTTCAAATAAAAAAGGGAACTATGTTTAAACATGTTTTTTTAAAGCTTCTGTTCAATAATTATAACGTTTTCCAATAATCTCATAAACCATATTCTATAAGAATCCAGGTAGAATCTTGTCTGCATGCTCTTTCTCTGTTTTTACAAAACACACATTTTTCTCTGTCCATTATTATCAATTTCAGGCTGATTGGTGATTATGATTAGTGTATGGCCTTCTGATTGGCGAAAGGGAATGTTCCCATTGCTGGAATTGGTTCCACCATTACCATGTGTATAATGGATTTCGTATTTTTTGTTTTTAAATAACAAAACATGCTTAAATAACAAAACATCCTACAGCTTTTTCTGACTAGAACTACTAGTTTGACTGTTAATCAAAGAGGAATGGGGTTGTGCCATTTTACTGAAAGGCCTGGGCTATTTCAAGGTCAATTCATTCTGTCTGCAAGCTGGCATTTTGTGCTTGTGTTTGATTAAAGGTTAGATGAGTCAGGACCCAGGGCTGGCCACATTTCAAGTGTTTTTGATGAGGGTGAAAGTTGGACCAAATTCAGGAATTTAAAACACCTCCGCTCTAAGTCTTAAAGTTTGTGAAAGTGGCTTATTCACTCATAAAACGTGAATAATTAGATCATATAAAATATTGTGCCTGACTTGCACATAACTTAATGTCTAAAGTACTATACTATAGCTTGACTTTTATTTACTGTCAATTTAACAAGTTAAATACTGAAATATTATATTGAGGGGAAAAAAGTATTTGACCTGCTGATTTGAGAATTGCAGTTTCTCTTTAAATCAGTATCATCTAATTAACTAGAAAACACACCTGTCCACTACTGAAGCAACCAATCAAATCCAAAGGACCAAAGCTCAACCAGCTCAGACCTATACCGGAGGATCTTATTTTTTACTTCAAGGTAGTTGGTATCAATGACCAAGAAAACAGTTGGTAACGCACTTTGCCATGAAGGGCTGACCTTCGGCCAATTCCCCCTGATCTAAAAAAAGCATATGTACAGACCACTCTTAACTTTGCAAATGTATTTCTGAATGATCCAGAGAAGCACTTGGGGAAAGTGTTGTGGTCAGATCACTGTCAATTATGGAGGTGGAAACCTTATGCTTTGGGGAAAATTATCTGCAAGACCACGTACTGTAAAATACCGAGAGGTGGTCAAAATCATATTCCTTGTCCAAGCTTAAATATGTGAACAATGACTTATGGTAATCACCTAGGTTTCGAGGCAGGTCAAGACTCAATCGAGGGAAAACTGCCTCTCCTCTTACAGTAATGCTCTCACTCTCATAGAAGGCCACCTGTAAGTGAACGCTCTTCTGAAATATTCCAGGAATCCCAGGAAGATAGCAGACACTGAGCTTTATTTCTCCATTCTGCTCAAGATGGCCCTTCAGAAAGAAAAAGAGGACAGTTCATACAAGGAATTTGATGAGCAAAGTTTTATTTTTTATGGTTATGGGTGTGGAAGTGCAATAAGTGCAATTGTTCAGTTGGTTGACCTATAAGATTAAATAAATATTACAATTTTGCATTTAAATAAATATACATTATAACTTCCAACAGATATTGAGCCAAAACATATTTATTTTAAATGTGAATATGGCAGCTAGACTGTTAAGGACTGCAAGTTTTGGCAGAGGCTGGTCTGGTAATCCATCAAACACTCAAATTTACCGCTAAGTATGTTAATGATAAATAAACAATTAAGGGAAACCTGGCTATAAACACTTTGAATCTTGGGTCAATTTATTATAATTGAAAGGATATCTTACCATGCTTGGGATGATGAGAGGCTGACCAGGTAATGGCCACTCTGTAAAAGATGCCTGTTGTCCATTAACAGTGGAGAAATCAAACCCAACTTTCCCAGTGTTCCTCAGAGTGAGCTCAGCTTCAGCCACATTGTCAAATAACTAAAAAAACAGGAATAAATATTTATAAAAACCATTGCCAAAATCATTATATTACTGAATTTAAAAAATGGAGGCTACCTGCAAACCAAAGTCAAGGTCATTTGTGTCCAGAGAATAAGAAACAGAGGAAGCCTGACCCTTTAGAGTGACTTCATAGGTTGGTCCTCCTTCCACCTCACACAAGGCCAACACTTGTGTGCGGATTTCAGTGTGGCCAAGAAATGAGAAAGTCACCAGTTTGGAGTCACCAGGCTGTAGTTCCCCGTACAGTGAAGAGATATCAAAAACCTACGAAACATGGGTATGCTGCTTGTTTCATGTGATGATATCAAATGTATTACACACCATCCGCTAATTAGGTTTCTGTGTAAATTTTATGCTTCATCTCAAGGCCACTAAAAACATACATATCCAGTGAAAATGGATAGCCAATGGATGTCCAATATTAACATCCTACATGCATTGCAGTTAAATATTTTTTGTGTTGACATGAGAACTGAATCTTGGTTCTAGTTAGCTGTGTTTTCTTGTGCTGGATTTCATGCCATCTGTGTTTTCTTCTTTATTGGTCATGTGTGTAGTAATTGTATGAGCCTGGTGAGTCATATTGTCCGTTTCTTTCTGTTTGTCTGAGCACATGGCTCTTCACTCCCGATTGGCTATGTGCTCTCATGTTTCGTCTAGCCCTTTCCTTGAATCGATATTAACTCAGTTCATTCCCCGTTCGATATCTTCTGATTATATAACCTTTATGTTCCTCTTGTGTTTAGCTCTATGCTGTTTTGTTGTTGTCATTATTGGTGTGGAATTGTCTAAGTTTAGCGTCTTTTAGAGCCTTGGTTACCTTCCATGTCTAAAGTTATCTTCTGAAGGGGAAGAATGAGAAGCAACTGACTTCATATCTCCATAACACACTTTACACAGACCTTCGTATAAATAATAAAAATAAAGATATACTTTGCTTATACAGACCTCTTTTACATCCAAACTCGAATGACCATTGGCTGCAAGATTATGGTGTTTGCCTCTCAACTCCTTGTTCTTTTGTAGTGAAAAGGTTCCATTTTGGTCATCTCTGTTGCAGTTGACATTTTCTTCTAATTGAGTCATAGTCATCTCTCTGAAGATACATAAACACTGACAAGTTATTAGGGGCTTTCACTGATCATCAGCTTTTCAGGTTTTTGCTTTATGCAGTGGAAGCGTCTTCTTCTGCCTAAAGGGTCAGGTGCAAAATTGGGTGTCAAGATGGCCATTCATTAGAAAACGTGCTAAATTACCAAACATGTATAATTAATCAGAAGCAAAGTTCACTATGGAAAGATCAGGCTTTTAAGAACATGGCACAAAAAGGGCAGACAGAAAGAAAGTAGTGAGAGAGAGAGAGAGAGAGAGAGAGAAAGAGAGAATATAACAGACTAATTCAGTGTGTAATAATGTTTCTCTTTTATAAAAGGGGCCAAATCAAAAATCTGCAAAAAATGTATTAAAGCTCGGCAGATTGCTACCTGTTATTAGATCAACAGGGGGCAGTGTTAATCAAAAAGTGTGAGACTTCATTATTTAATAAACACTATTTCCTGATAAAGAACCCAACAAAATAGAAACATCAGCCATTTAAAGAGAAAAGCTCCATTTGGGAACGGAAATCATTTGCACGTCAATGACATCCTGTATACAATACACTGTATATTCGCTTGGTCGGAATAGCAGAATGCGTGCTCTTAACAAATAACTGAGAGACTTTCATACACATTATGAATGGAGTAATGGTAAGTCTAGTGCAGGTGTTCTCAAAGGATGAAATCTCTGGAGACTCTTGCCGTGCTAACCAAACATCTCACATTTACCTGCCTCCTAGATTTAAATATGCCTGAGCATTGTGCTCTCAACTATTTTATGATTCAGTAGGAGGCTACCTTTAAAAGTGAGGTAATACTCCAAAGACCGTCTATCATAATGAGATTCAAGTAAACAGGCCACTTTATATGTCTGCTCATAATTCCTGCTTATTATCAGAGTTGCTTTGGGGAGTTGTCTCGCACAGGAGCTGTTCTCAGACCTGTTTTGGTCCATCTTGGCATCAGCTTCTCTCAGCTCTAACAGCTCCCACTGCGCCCCACCGCTCTCCTTTCTTTTCCCTCCAGCGTCTCCTTCAATCCCTTGGCTGGTCTTCTCTGAAAACCTGCAGGAAATAAAAAAGTAATCAGTCTCATATCAGCTGAAAAAACCCATAAGCATGAAATCCGTCTTGTGCCAGGAGCCCAAACGGATAAATAAAGTGGTGCTATAATAGCAGCTTCATTCTTGGTTTAATTACTGATAGACTTTTAATTAGCAGGCTGGACAATGCATGCTGTGATATTGATAGGAAAGGTCATAGTCTCATTGGATCATGCAGGAGGTGGGAAGAGCAAAGCAGTCAGGAAAGTGATTTATCTTCACTGGCTTGCAGGCTCTTGGAGGGTACATCGATTAAGACAATTCGGGACAGGGCAACCAGTAAACACTTGTTCAAGAGGCTAAAAACTGAAGCGAAAGCTACAAACAGCTGAGATTTAAAACAATGGTTTGAGCATTGTATGGAACTTTTAAGATGTATGACAAAACAGACAATTGCAGAGTGGAAGTAAAATATTTGTAATTGGTAAAAAAACGTAAACATCAACAATGATGCTTTCAAACAGCAAAAAGAAACATAAAACTTTAAACATTGAGTTTGCAAAGCATTCAAACATTTTGAAGAAATGGAAGTTAGTTGGCAAAAAATTTGGGAACTTTTAAAAAGAGAAATTTGAGTTGGTCTTCAAATCTCAAAATATATTTTAAGTAGATTGTTTGAATGTACATCAATACATTAGAGATTGCTTAAAAAAATCTGAGGAACTAAAATGTTATATTTTAACAAACCAAAAGATTAAAAAAGTAGACTATCCTAAAACTTTTATAGCAGAACTATAAATGTCTTAGTCTAATAAAATCAGTTTTATTTAAAATTAGGTGCTAATAATGCATGTTTTAACTGTGACATACTCATTTTCAAAAGTCAATAGGTTGTTTATGCAGAATTCTGCTAGACAAATTGAACCAACACTAACATTTCTCATGCAACATATTTATGTCTTTAAATGGAAGCAGTGGTTATACAAATCATCTGAATCTCATTCATTCATTCATTTTCCAACCTGCTTCTTCCCTTTATGGAGTCACGAGAGTCTGCGGGGGCCTATCTTCAGCGCACATTGGGCAACAGGCAGGGGTACACCCTGGACAAGTCACCTATCCATCACAGGGCAACATTCTCTCGCACATTCACACCTAAGGAGAATTTAGATTATTCAATTAACCTAAGCGCATGTTTTGGGGATTGTGGGGAAAACCGGAGTAGTACCCAGAGGAAACCCACACCAGCACGGGAGGACCGTGCAAACTCCTCCCAGGAAGGTCACCGGCGAGCCTCAAACCGACAACCTTCTAACTGGAAGCATGCCGCCTCATCTGTAACTATTAATGTAAGAACACAACTGCTTCTTGATGAAAGAGAATTCTGAAATATTAAATTAGGCAAAAAAAAAACACACACACACACACACACACACACACACACACACAAAAAAGAGAACTCTGTTCTCAAACACTAAACCAATAAGGTTCTCTGTAACTGACTCTAAAGAAGTGCCCTTTGTTAGAAATATTGGTAGATTCTGCAATCAATTGATATTGAGTTGTAGAACAAAATTACATTTGTTTTTGATGATACCTATATGACTAATGGGCTCTGAATGCTGCTTTTCAGTGTGGGGATCAAATGTTTGACAAATATTTTAAGATCCTCTCAATGAACCCAATACAGACTGTAAATGCTTATGACCCATTATCTAATCAAAGCTTCTCCACTTCTCCCTCCCATCAGCTAGGAATGAGCCATCCGCTGCATCAATCTGTCATACACTTCAGTACATCTTCAGTTGTTTATTCAGTTAGAGCAAGTTAATGCATTTCCCCACAGTGCTTGGTTGGCTTGACAGGCCTTCTTTCCATCTTTAACATCTGAGTGATGAATTAATGCATCAATCTCTTAATCTGTAGAGGCTTTTGATGAGTCTTTTAATTCCCCCAAGTTTAATTATTTATTTCCTGTTGTTGTCTTTCAACCAAAAATCTATACTCTTTGAACATTTCTCTCAAGAAGTTGCTTGTGCAGCATTTTCTTCAACTTTCAAAATATTGTCTAAAAGGTAGTTCACTCCCCCACAAATTTTTTTTTAATCGGTTCCAAACCACTTTTTTTTTTTTAAATGAAAGATGGACTTTCACTGTAATTGTAGTTCTTATACTTGTGGTACTTTTATATTAAATTATATAAAATTTAGTTGCACTTTAAAAATTTCCTTAAAATTTGTAGTATTATTTACTTTTTTCGTGAGTAAGCAACAGAAGGAAATAGTTTTTTCATGCAATGAAAGTTGTGGTGTATTTAACTGACTTTTGCTGAGGCTTACTCGATATAGCACTGCTGTTGGTCCACCAGGAAGGCCCACCGATAGGAAACACAAAGTGGGCTGGAATTGGTCATGGAGAGTTTGCGGCGGGATTTAGTGTTGTTAAGGATGCACCCAAAGTCGAGCATGGTGCTAGAGAGGCTGAGGTTGGGGAAGTGGACCTCAGCCTTCAGCTTCACCCTATCTTGCTGAGGATGTCCATGGTAGCAAAACTCAAGCCCATCTTCAACCACTCGGCTGAAGCGGTCCGGAAAATACTTAGGGTTAAAACTAACCCAGAGTTCAGTCTGAGCTCCAACACCCATTACCAGACTCTAAAGAAAAAGAAAAACAAACCTTATTAGTGATCTGGCTCAAGGATGAAGTATTCACTGCTAAAACTCAGCAGAAGGCCTTTAGACACATACTTTAGGGTTTTGGCCCACCCATTGCATCTATAAAGCTTCAATTTTCTGGAAAGGTGAAAAATCAACATTGTTCTTCCTGAAGACACTGATATTGGAAGAGATGGCCTGGACCACAGTTTTTACTTAATCTTAATTGGTGTTCTACCAAGTTCTAAGGAGCTCTCTACAAACTGTTCATGTACTTATCTGAGGGACACATTAAATGTGACTGCAGAAGTTCAGTGATCTCTGAGCAATATACGCCATTGATCACATGCCTTCACATTAAGTGGCTGTATGTTGCCATTGCATCAACACTAATCTCTGATAAAGATTTTTAAAATAGCTTCTGGTTGTGTCTTTCTTAAGATGATTTGCAATTATAACCCTTGGATTGGTGTTGTATTTAGTCAGTAGATTGTTTATTTGTCCAACAGAATGTTTTTTTTTTTTTGTATTATTTCAAACTCATATTCAATGTCAACTTGAATTGGAAATATTTAATACTGACAAATGTCTATTTATACATCACCACTAAAAACACAGTTATGAAAGATGTATGCAACACCAACAGCACCAGCTTGGAATCAGGAAATGCTTATTTTGCACACATGCTTTGTTGCATTCTGTTGGCATGAAAGTGAACTGGTACATCAAATCTCAATTCTCATGTTGGGAGAGATTATGTTTGGCAATTTTGTGTACATATTTTTTTCAATACATTTTTTATATGGACTATGGGGAAAGTATTGCATAATTTACTATGCTACTAACAAAAACACAGTTCTTCTCAGCTTCCTCACCTTTGAAGTTGTAAATAGCTCATCCCCATCATAATCACACAACCCAAATGGCTCATGCAGGGTCAACTCCATTGAAAGCTTCAAGGAAGAAACGCTCTTCAAAAGTAGCTTCTGATACATTGGGACCAAAGATGTGTCTGGAGCCTGAAGTAGAAAAAAACAACAGCAAAATATTAAACAGCTATGTATAGTATTATCATATGGTAATGACATGAAATATTATGGCGTTATTCATGGTAGTTATTTGTAATGTTACATTTAGTGGTTTATTTGTATTTAAGGCTGTAATTCTCCTTCTAATTAGCTTTCCTGCTCTTAAGAGAAGTCAACAGTCTGCATTTAACCCCCATGATATACCCTCACCATTATTGGAAGAAAGGTTGATGCAGAGGACATAAAAAAACCTCCATGTGGCCAAGAACTCTGTAAAATAACTCTCTGTTTCTTTGTGCGTAAGGGGGGTGATGTTTTTTTTTTGCATTTGTGACATTTCTTCTTGCTTGTTATTTAGTTTGTCCGCTCCTCTGTTGTAGAGGACATTCAGTGTGACAAACTCTGAACATTTGCCCAAGAAGACCTGACCTCTGTGTCATTGTTCTCCTCCAATTCACTTTCTGACTAAATACTTTTATATTTAGGCCGATAAATCATTGAAAATTCTGTTTTTAATTGCTTATGTTAATAGATACACACTGCTAAACGTTTGTTTGGAATCAACCAGACAATAGGATTATAAATATTCTTCCATTGGTTTTCACCTAATTGGAATTTTGTTACATCCTCAGAGCTGACCCAGACACACACTCCCTTAAACCAGGCATGCCCTGGTGAGTGGCAGCCCTGTACATTTTAGTTCCAACACCGTAACAGTAAACATTACACTTTTAAACCATTCTTGATATATGATTGAGACAACAATGTAGCATTAAGGAAAATTTGTTTTCATGCTACAGAACTACAACTAGTTTAGTTTACACAGTATGTTATTTGTGCACATAAAGAGAATCTTTTCCATTTCTTATTCTGCTACTCTTCCATCCACTTCCTTCTCATCTCTCTCTCTCTCCCTCTCTACACTACATACATGCTTTAATTGCTTTTTTCCTATGAGCTCAACTATGGGAGCATTCAGTAAATCTCTCAGCACACAGGCTGTCAAAACAGAGACGAATGGGACAGAATCAGATAAAAAGAGTGCGACTGAAATAAATTAGCATTTTTAGTTCTGAAATCTGGAGCTGCAAGGGACCTGAAAGCAGCTGTCAGCAGATACTGGGAGTGTATGAAAATATGTACCGTATGGTGGCAGAACAGGAATCAGACAACGAGAAAGGCTTTCTGTAGGGAAATGTATGTGCATGTTTAAAGAGTGATATAAAAGTGAAATAAGGAAGACAGAAAATCATTTTCATTATAACGACGCTCCCCCCTAAGCTCTCTCTCCATATTCTATATCCTTTTTATGGAAGATGGAAAATGCCAGGGCATCAGTGCTGAGATTTGCCTGGGTTAAAATGAATTTCCAGGCTCCGCTTATTTATGGTAACTTAATAAAGACGTTCATTTGATTGAGATGGACATAAAGTTGGCCAATGTTTGCTGTCTACTTACAAAAGCACTGTATTTTTTAAAGTAAATAACCCATAACTTCTTCCCATGCCTCAGTCTTGGCTCTATACATTTATTTGATGGATTACATTAATATTTGATAGATGTCTGATTCATAAATCAGTGTTAATTCTTCAACAAAGGAGTCAATAATTGCCAATTTCTAGACAGAACAGAAACACTTCATAAAAAGATATTAGAAGAAAGGCAAATATTCAAGCAGCCGCATAGACAATGAACCTGGCATTTACCACATTGTTAAGAAATGTACTATTGACAAAGGGAATTAAAGGAACAAAGAAATGAGGTTAATTGGTTTCATTTATGATGAAAAATACAATGATGGTTAAGACCTCTGAAATTATGTTAGACTATGTTTTGGGTGTGTTGTTCTTTTCAGGAGCTCAAATCCTATCACTGTCCTGGTCACACCCACTCATTTCCACCAAGACCACTGTTAATGTTCGAGCCACACCCACAAATCACACTTGGGAAAGTCCCATTGGCTAAAGATAATTGATGTCCCGCCCACCAGCTATCCACCACCTCTACATAAAACTCATCTATCATTCTTTACATTAGTCCCATGCTCACTTGTCTTTGGTTTTTGCTCTTATGAAAGTTGTGTTGTGATCTTTATTGTAAAACATTTGTTGATCTTTGCCTGTTATACTGAAATTCAAACAATGAGTTTCTTTTTCAGTTTTTCAATCAGGCTCCTGAGGTATAGGTTTCTTCTATATGTGTTGTATTATCTTTTGTTCGATAAATAAATTCTAAATAAATTGTTAAAATTGAGTTTGGTTCCCTGTTCTCCTTTCATTTTTCACCTGGCCTAGACTGGGTGTAACAGTCAGTCTTATGATTGTTGACAAAAAATAAACTAAAAGCGGACAAATATTTAATTGCATTAATAAATCTAATTCAAACAATAAAATTAAAATGCTAAATAAAAATACACTTTACGCATTAGTGCACATTTTTTTTTCTAGGGCTGGTCTACTAAACTGTTTATTACTAAAACATTTAATAGCATTGTGTGCTGCAAAAACAAAAAATATGTTTTCTGGAAAAAAAAAAAATCAACAGTGTACTATTGCATCAATGAAACCGTCACTTCACCTAGAAAAACTACAAACCTTTTCCACATAGAAGCTGATCTGCTGGGAGGAGATTTCAACAGCTGGGGAAACAAACTGGCATTTGACTTCTGTTGTGATGATGCACTCTTTCACATATTGGCGGCCAATAACAGCATAACATGTTAGCTTCTCTGTAACCACCTGCAATTTATGAAATACACATAAGACAAAGTTTACATTTCCCAAACAAAAAAAAACTTTTGTTTTTATGACCAGCAGGAGAAGACAAAAACATGCATGCAATCGGCTTATCAGCCGATAACTGGTGCTATAGATCCTACATACATCCCACATCACATGACGTGAGCTATGTTTTTAGCCAAGTGCTAGTCACATCTGCACCCGTAGTGAATACGTTCAAAAGCACACTACAATATCAATGTGTTTAGATTTGCAGACAAGTCAAATTCAAGTCAAGATTTTAAAAATAAATACCCATTGTCACTTCGAAATATAAACATGAGGCTAAATCTCTGTTGTTACTGATAACACTTTATAGAGTAAAAGAAATGATTATTAGTTAAAAAAAATTTAAATTCATGTTCAATCCAATGACTTTGGTGAAAAACTGACCAGTCCTCATTGTCTGAAACAGAGGTTACATGGTTCACACATTGACAACTAATTTATTTTTGCCAGCTATCATGTCCAATGCTCTGTTTGCTAGTCAACCCGGAAGCATGTGTAGCAGCACTGATAGATGGAACTTTCCGGTCTTTGAGGTATTCATACTCAACAACAGCAACAATTTATGATGGATAAATATTAAATATTAAATAAATAATATTTAATGTTTTTACTGAATAAAAGAACATTAAGGTTTTTGTTAATAAACACAGAAAATGTCCAGTTACTTTAGAATGTGCCTTTTAGGGACTTAATACAAAACACTATTTTGGAGTTGACAATTAAACAAAATAACTAGTGAAATCTTATTTAGAAAATACAGAAAATAAAATATGGATTTAATAAGACATCCAGTGATAGCAAAAATGTGTTATAAAATGCTTGAAGGAGAAGCTAGACTAGGTCAGGAGAGTGGGAGGTTTTGTAGAGGTAGCTCCACTTTGCAGGATGTCCATCTTTTCAGAGGATTTCAGATATTGAAATAAACAATTATTATATTTTGCCTTTTGTGTTCTCCTCAACAATAAACTAAACTGATCATACAATACAGATGCACTGTATAAAAAAGGACAGAGTAGAATCCATCTGCCGGGGTGCGTTTACCATTACCTGCTCAAGTGTGAATGTGTACACCTCTATTTATGCTTTAAAAATTGTACATACTTCATTCCACAAGTTATTCTACTAATTTGTACTGCTACAAAATTGAACATTGTGGGTATAATAAAGGTTTATTGTATCTTGATGTTTATCGTGGTATACTTAGGAGTTCTCAGATGCAGAGTGGCATTGAATATTTAGGCTGTTTAGCAGGGTGACATTGCACAGATTTATCAAATTCAAGAACTGGTCCTTCTTATCAATATAATACTTTTATGAAAAAATACTAGGAGTCACAGGATTAAGTTTGTGAGTCATTGGACAATTGAGAACTAGTAATTGTCATATTTGAAGTCATTAAACAGCTGTTACTGTGTTTTTGAGGCAGATTTATATATATATATAAAATCTAGGCATTCATTTTTTGTTTTGATTAAAAGGTTGTGTGCAACTGAAACAACCAATAATCATCGATATTTCATGTCATCACTTTCTAATTTGATTTATGTTGGTCTTCCTGATAATCCCAGGCCAGGCCAGGATGTAATGGTCATGCGATACGTGATTTTTGGTTATCCTCAGAACCAAAAGAAAATTTGTGATAACTTATGTATGTTTATGGTCAGGCTTATTTGAAGAATTGTATGCAGTGAATTTTTTTGTTTTTATTACTATTACTGTGTGGTAATGCTATAGATATGAAACCTGTGCACTTTTATCATCTAAATTGTGCTTTAGAATTCACATTTTACTTACTTTCTATAATCATCCACACATCGAAAATGTCAACTGTCTTTGGGAGTTTGACCTTTCTAATCCTGCTCAACCTTGTCAAGGGACCACAAAAAGATTATATGAATTCTTCTTTGTGAACCCAAAACTCTCACAGCTCAGTGACTGATGGCGATGCAAAGCAGCAGTTTGGTGTGGGATGCAGAAGGCCGGGCCTGTCTTTACTTTTCACCTTCTCTCATCTCTAATTTACCATGAAATCAATAAGGACTCAAGAAGGCATGCATCTCTGTAATGCTCTAGAGAGGAAGTCAATACAAAGCCCCATGCAGCTCCTCTAAAGGAGGATTAAGTGAGGCGTTCAGGACCTTCATTTCGGTAGTATTCAAACTTTAGCCGCTGATGTCGGAACTGTGGCTGACTAACATATTTAAAATGGTTGCTGAGAACGCAGTTAAAGTTCAGACTATTAATCGCTAACAAACATAATGAAAACTTGTAATCAAGGTACCTTGGGGGTGTCAGAGGAACCCTCTAGAAGTATCTCAGCTGAATGGCCTGGAGGTAGAGTCAACCGTGCAGGGGAAACTGTGAAGACTGGGGTTTCTTGAATTAAACTCTGTGTACTCTTGCTCTTCTTGTTCCTTAGCTTGTTTGGGGACAGAGATTCTCTGTTTGGAAACTGAGAAAGGCTATCCGTCATCCATAATATCTGGTGAGTGCGACGACCTTGGTTAGTGATTCTGAAGGAATGCTGACAAGGGCCAGAGCTGAAAGGATTTCAGAATGAAGCGGTTTAGCTCATACAGCATTTAATATCAGTTAATGAAAAAAAAGCTGATTTTAATGCAGTTTGCCATAAAACAAAGGAATATTAATTCATACATTATTTATTTATGGGTTTATTTCAACAGTAAGAAAAAATCTGACAAATGTATATCAGGAGTTTGAAATTAGGACCTGCCATATGTTCTGTTTTGATGTCAGAACATTATATTTGAAATATTCTCATGATCTTATCTATTTCAACATCAAATATGAGATGCATCTGCTTTTGATATGACTCATTGATTTACTTGAAGTGGGTTCCCAAATCCAGCTGAGGTGCCAACGGCCGGTCAGTGACTATTGTAGTGCCCTTTCCTTTGGCTAACACAGGAATGTTAAAGATCTGGCTGTCCTGGATTTCCAATTCCAGTTCATCCTGGAAGGGCACGGTGTCATTCAGGTGGGCAATCAACTTTATTTCCAGGCTGTCGTTGGGAAGAATTACCCCTTCACTGGGCGCCACACGCCAATGAGATCTGTTCTTCACCTATTAACAAAACATGCACAACATAGTGCACCATTAATTGGTGTAAATACCTGTAACTTGTATTCTCAAACAGACATTCAGTTGTTTTTACTCAACCTTCCCAGAATACACCTTACTTAACATAGGTTTTATTATATTATAATAAAGATCGTTTAATTAACAACTGCAATACTTTTTTATATTCATATTGATATTAGCATTGATAAGCATTATAATTGTTATCACTTTCAATGTTTTGATTATTTAAAAAATGCAGAGAAATCTAAATCAAATCAATATTTACACAAGCCTTGCTGAAAGTTTGGTGATTGGATACCTGTCTAAGGAGTAAACAGTTTTTTACATCGGAGATGACACTTGCACTCAGTTTCTTTGGTAAGGGCCTCTTATAACTGCAACCTATCCTGTTAAATCTCAGTTTCGGAAATCTTAAAGTCTAGGCCATCTTTTTTATATAGCAACAATTGTAATTCAAGTACAAAGGAAGAAAGTTGAAGGCCGTAACATGAAGGATGCACAAGATGCAATCTGCAACATCTTTTCACATCATTTAAAATTAAATTAATTTATAAATTAATATTATTAAATAAATTTAAGTTAAAAACTCAGTTTTGTTTAGATATGCATCTTTCAAGTTAAACCTTTGTCTTGAAGTCATTGATTACAACCGAAATCTTTGGAGAGTTATTTGGTATGATGTGCCATAATAAATTTTCATTGACGAGTATGAGAGAGTGGGAGCAATACCACCAAATTTTAAAAACCTGCTCGTAATTCACACCAGAGACCTAGCACTAACAAGTCACAAGATGCCAGGGAGGGAAAATGGCTACTTAGGCCCTATTTGGACATTTTTCATAAGGGTGTACCAACTTTTGTTTCCAAGGGATTGTACATTAATGGCTATGCTGAGATTTTTTTATGATGGGACACTGCTACTGTACATTTACTACTTTAGGTTATGGTTAAATTAGACTTAATTAGGGTTTTCATGTAAAAAGGTATAATTTACAAGAAATGTGAGGGGTGTATTTTCTTCAATGTACAGTATTCCTATGCTGCAGAGACCAGCATCAATCAGTTCATACTTCACACAGTATGCAGCTGTCCATAACAAACATTATGCACAAAACAACAATGAACTCCCACAGGTGACTGGACTAAAGCTTCTGTGTCTTATGTAATGTCCAAGGGAAATGTTCTACAGTGGGTGAGTTTTCTAGAGGGTAATGAGAAATATTAATGACTATTCCCTCCCAGCTGAGTCTAACTGCCACTCAAAAAGCCGGGCAGAGACAATGTACAAACATGGGAGAGAAGGAAAAACCGTTGATGCTATACAGGAATTATAATCAGGTGCATAATGAGTAGATGAGTGGCAAAAGGGAAGACCATGTTTGTGCTGTAACTGACCCAAGACCCTGTCATCTGCTTGTACTTGCTCATTCATAGGGAATTGACATGGATGAGATGTTCATAAGCAGTTATGCCTCTTTCAAGCCCCAGATGCGGAGCTCCTCCTCTCTGTCCTACTTTCTCCCCTTCCTTCCATTATTTGCTTTCATTCTCTTATAATGAGAAATATACCAATGAGGGAAAAAGTGTGAACTTGCCGTAGCATGCAAAAGGGTACCCCACCAGCTGCTTTATTTGTACCACTGATTTCCATAAGGGTTGGCAGATGATTCAAATCAATTTTCGTAATGCAAACGAATGACTGATGTCTTGCACATTACCATTTAATTGGGGTTCTCTGAGTGTTGGTGTGTTAAGGGAATCTGATTTGTAGCAGCCTATTTATCTGAAGAGTATGGTGAAAGCATTTGGAAACATTTTTACAATATTCATGGCGAGACACAAAAAAGAAATCTGTAAGAAAGAAAAGAAAATGTACAGTGTTGAATGAAATTAAAGGTTTTATTAACTGTCCTTTTCCTTTGTTTGCTAATAATATAAAAATAACAATGCAGTATACATGACATGATTATATCTTAAAGTGCTACATAAAAATAAAATGAAAATATTGATAACATTCAAATATCTGAGAAATGAATATGAGATAAATTTGATTGGAATAAGATTGGAGAAGTCGAATAAAAGTAAACAAAAAAATAATTTTAATAAAGGTGTTTACCCATTTCTAAAGTATTTTGGTTGAGACATCAGAAAGAATTCTATGTAAGTTTGATAACCCATGGTTATTTGTGACTTTTCACTACATGACACATTACAATTTGGCACAGTTTAGTTCAGTTTAGTTCGGCCTGTTTCCTTTTCCATAGGCTTTAGTGTTGCACCAGAGAGATTGTGTTTTAACAGCCATCATCAGAGTATGAGATCATCATCAGAGTGCGATATGAGATAAGGTAATATCCGCAATACCTGAATCATGAACGTGCCAAATGACTGTTGTGTTTGCTTCTTGGATTATGGGTGTTTTATACGGTGCTTTATATGGGTGCTTTCCATGGCGAGTTATTTAGTGAGAAGTTGCGATCGGATAAAAAGGAAGACTCACATGTGACTGGAACAAACTATATATATATATATATATATATTGCAAGGTACAAGGACGCAAACGATATGAACTCCCTCGGACCAAACAGAGCTCACACACGTCATGCTTGCTCGGCCAATCAAGAGAATTGTGAGAATTAAGAATTCACAAAAAACATTATGAGTGATTAAGAGCATTAACAAAAAAGGTTGATTTCATTAGTGCATTGGTTGAATACTTGTCTTCAATCAATCACTGCTGATTGGCCTACAGTTTTGCACATTCATTGCCAAAGGTCATTTGGAAAGTTACGCTAGATATATAAATTATAAATACATTAAAACCAATATCATTGCCAATTTTATTTTTAGTCAGCCTGGTTATTAAGAAATAATTCTGACAGAACTGGTTGACTTCTCGATAAACCTGTAGGTTGGAGTCAAGAACACCACTGTGTGAACTGTCTGGATTACATTGCACATCACGTGGCCATGATGCCAACATGGAAGTAGCATGATGCTAACTATTATTTTTATTCTTTTAAAAACTACAAGTGCTCCAGTTTTTACTCATTTGTCACATGTAAAGTTATAGACATAATAGATCATCAAGTGGAGCAAGGAAATCTGTATTTTTTTGTATTCACCAAGTATTCAATGTCTTTGAGAAGTCAGAAGTTGACAAAGCGTCCTTTCGTTTGAACTAATTCTGGACTAAAGGATGTCAGCAGGGATACATAGATCATTCCATTCAAGTCATCATTTGAAAGAGTAGTGGCAAAGCAAGAAGGAGAAAGCTTGAGAAGGGGAAGAGAGACAGACATGCCGGTCGATGGAGTGAGGTTAGGGCGATTTCCCCTTGAGACAGGATTCAAGTGAAGACCTAGCCAGCTGAAATTTCAATAATAAGATCAGACCTGCATTAGAAGGTTTAACACCATTGATTGCCTTACACTTTGCCGTACTTTAGAGCTTTATAATGGAAGCAAAATCATTTCTCAGGAGAGACATATACTACTGTATCTTTTAAAGAAAAAGTCAAAATAACAGTTCATTAAAAACTACAACAACAGATGGGTGCATGAAAGCGTAAGACTGCGTCTGAATATTTTCATTTCACGTTGTACTCCCGTCAGCATCTGCCTGGCACTCATCCATGCAATCGAGCTCCTGTAATGAAATTCACTATCGACTGAAGCTGGAAAATGTTTAGTGAAAACTCAGGGCTTATGAAAGTCCTCAGCTTTAGAGGAGAACGCAGGATCAGTTTACCAATGAGCGTCAGCCCATAATCTAGGATGCCCTGATTATCTGTATGAGTCTTTCTGTAGATATTTCCAAGTCTCTTTGAGTATTTATGTATGTGATTGGAGGCAATCCTTCCAGGAATTAATTAAACAAAACCCAATGCTAAATTCATCATTGTTGAGAATCAAGAAGCTTATATAACATTAGGAACAAACAGACTGAATTTGGGAAATTGGGACTTAACATATGGGATTCTTATGCTAGCTCTAACCGGAAAGAAATATTCAAAGAGGGAACACCATGATATTGGAAGCAAAGTGGACATCAGGTGAGGCCTGAACATCATAATGCTCCTGGGAGACATAACTAAAGCTTATGGTCCCTTCTGTTGAGTAAAAACCCACCATTTGTGTGAAGAATCGGGCTGGGATCGGGGAGCTGTTGGACAGCTGCAGAGTCCTTGTGACATCAGTCAGCACGGGAATGCAGCCAAAGTTCAACTTGGCTTTGCTGACAGAGACAGAAGGTCCCTGACCAATACAGGACAGAAGGAGCTCCTACAGAGTGAAGAATTAGAAACATCATACAGAGTACTAAATATTTCCCCTGAAAAAATGCACAGAAATGGTGTAGCTTTATTAACAGGGAACATAAACTCTTGCAAAGAGAACAAGCACGCATGAAACAATCCATTTTTACTATTTTAATAGAAACAGTGCTGGATGATTGATGGCAGAACTACAGCCGGCATACAGTAGGGAAGCGGTTTTGCACAGCTTCTCATTTATTAGCAGAGGAGATGAACCATGCCTCTTGTTAAAATTAAGAAATGCTTCTGTTTTTACAGATATTTCAACAAAAAAAAAAACACTTTTTCTTTACTAAACATGAATCACTGAAACAGAACCATACTAACAGCTTTGTTACTTTACTCCGGTTTCCCCCACAATCCCAAAAACATGTGGTTAGGTTAATTGAATAATCTAAATTCCTCTTAGGTGTGAGTGAATGTTGGACTGGCAACCATCGTGTACCCCTGCCTCTTGCCCAATGTGCGCTGGAGATGGCCACCAGCAGACCCAAAAACTGGAATAAACGGGATGGAAAATGAATGAATGAAGGAACATATTTTTTTGTTTGTTTTCTACTTTCTACATAAAGCCTTCTTAATGTTTGGGTGAAGGAGCAATGAAATCTGGGGCAGTGTCCTAGCACCCTCTTTTGACTGGACACCACTGCTTTCTTTTAGTCACTTTAGATAAAATGGTAAAGCAAAACCAAAATGACACAATGCTGCAAACATCATTCACTCACCAAAGGTGGGTCTTGACGTCCTAGTATTGCAATGTGAGCTTTTTGTTGCAGTCTGCCCACTGTCTTGGCCTGAAATACAAGTGGAATGTGTTCTGTGCAGTGTGGCAGGATGACCCCTCGGCCATGAGGGCTGGAATAAAGAAGAACGGGTTCTTCCTCATATGGCTGCACATTAAAACAGAGACAAGTGTGCACCATAATCAATATTTTTCTCCGTATTCTGATAAAGAATTTAATCTAAAAAAACTTTATAATTGTGATGAATTACCTGAGGTAAAAGCCCGAAGCATGCAGGGAGGTCTGACATATTGACCAGCTCAATGGATTGTTCATATGGATGACCAAGGAAACAGTCCCGAAATTCAAGATCCGGGTTTTTAAGGAAAACATCAGGAACAATACATCTATGTGGACATTAAGACAAATGAAACTTGACTGAATGCTTTACTATCTGGTCTAAAAAGAGAAACATTACCTGGCTTTGATTGGGAGAGCCATAACCTCCTCGCCAACACCATGAACATCCAAAACTAAAGACAAGTCATAGGCTTGCACTGTGTTGGAGCATAAAGTAAGCTGCAAATTAAAAACTTTTGTTAAAATACATACATCAATTCTAATGTTCATTTAAATGACATTATAAGAGTTTTTAAAAACTGTATTGCTCTCTTGGAACATTCACGAATAATAAGCACATTGTAACCTAATCATCTGTGATTTTGAGTCAAACAATTTAAGAATTTAAGCAACATAACCTTTGTGGTCAAGAAGTGAGTCTGAAATCAAGAATGTTGGAATTAAAAAAAAAAATTAAAGTAGTAAAGCATCAAACAAAACCCAGGTAACAAAAGATAATCAAAGTCCCAATGCTAGAACTGAAGAAGAGCACAAAGACTCATTTGTGTAAATGCTCCGCTGCTACAAAGACTCAATAGGCTTTATTTTACATCTCTTCTGCAAAATTTACTACATATTATATGTCTTTTGCACAATTTTCTGTAGAAGATAAAGAAAGTATGTATATTGTAAGGTTTTTTTTCTCAGTTTTGTATGTTTTGTCAAAGGTTGACCGTAGCTTTTCTTTTTTGTATACTGCTGTTTCTTTATTTTATGTTTAATTGTAACATACATACAAACAAAAACTACTACAGACTTTCTTATTATTTTGTAATATTTATTACCTAAGGATACAGGTTCTAAGATTCTTTTCTATTGTATTGTATTGTTTTTAATAGTCACATAAAAATAAAAACAGATTATATAGTATTCTATGTTGTCATTATCTTCACTTAATGAAATACAAGAAATACAAAAAATAAATCAGGAAAATTCTCAGAGTAAAATGAACTATATTTAGAGACCATTTAGTCCCTCTCTGAATAGTGTTGAATTAGCTCAAAGGCTGAGTTGAGGTTAATGTTTATATTGAATATTTACTTTTTTTATCAATAGTGATTGACACAGAACCAAAAGGTAAACCCAAATAAAATACAGAATTTTTTTGACAGTTTAAGAAAAAAATGAGTGAAATAAACTAATTTGGTCCCTCTCTATATAGAGTCTCTATGTCATCCCCTGTGTCAGTTTAACTCTATATAGAGAGGGACCAAATATTATTTGAATACAGTTAATTTTACTTCCAGGATTTTACTGTGTAACATCATTATTATTTGATTTTCTATTCCTTTCACTGGTAGGTATCACAGTGCTTTGAAACGGCACATATGGCAGCGCCACAGACAACTGTCACCAAAAAATGTAACAGCAAAGTACTCTCCAGGTGCTGTTCTTTTCATTACTCCAACATGCTGGGAGTCTGCCAGGCAGATGTATGATACATCTGGGAATGCTGTCTAAATTTCCCTAAAATGATGAACCACAAGCCCTTAATATGTGTTAGTGTGTTGAGGCCTCATTAGAGCACAGTGCGCTCCCACACTCGTCACAGAATGGAGAAGCACATTTGCACACTGACAGGAGACATCCATCCATGGAAAGCACAAAGACAGATGGACACACCTAACAGATTAGTCCTGCAAACGCTGACAGCTCCCATTGATGGGAAAAGACCAGCACATGGCAGGTACGTATGAAAGCTGGCAACCAGTCAAAAGAGTACGAACAAGGGAGGAAAAGAAACAGGCAGGAGATGCTATTCTCATTCATCACTTCAACTACAAAATATTCCACTTCCTATTTTTCTAGCAATGGATTGCAGGCAGAAAACTGTTCAAAAATTCAAGCTGTCTGAGCTTTGAAGGGGAATAAAGGTCTGCTTTTAAGAATCCATTTCAATTCGTTTCTATCTATTGACTGAAGATGTCTATGGAATAGACAGGTCACAGGAATCACAGTGACAGTCCACTTTGGCTTTTGCATATGGAAATAGATTCAAATCCCTTAATGTTAATACTTTGATGGCTGAATAAGATTGAGTCACCATACCTGGATATCAATATCTGCCATAGCCCGAACTATGCCGGTGCTGGGTGATATGGTAAACTCTCTCCATCTTCTCTCGGTTGTGTCTCCCATTCCCCATTCACTTTTGTTGAGCTGAGACACCTGGTCCGAGCTGGTAATACTCGCAGGTCCCATACCATCTCCAGGGATTCGCAGTGCAAAGGTCAAGGCCACCACTGAGGTGTTGCTAAGGCGGCATGTTAGCATTTGAGGAAACCCTTGGGTCAAACCATCAGAGAGAGAGAGAGAAATTACAGCTCAAACAACTTGTATAAATGCCTGTAATTGATCCTGATCGATGGAGTTGGAGGTGTAAGTTCCAGTGCAAGTTAATTTACCAAAGGACACCTCCCCAAAGTTGAGTTCTGGGACACTGAAGTGGAACGTAGGCCCAATTAAACACCCCCTGTAAGAGATGAAGGAACACTGTAACCTTCAAAAATCCACTACTCTCCATGAATAAACACGTCAATAAACACTCCAGTGGAACATGGAATGAGTGGCAATTTTTTAGGATGACTAGGCAGAGCAGTAGGTTTGAAATATCTCCATTCAGCGCTTTCATGGGAAATCCATCTTAATCAAGGAGGAAGTGGTTTGCGCTGGTTTGTTTGAAAGATTTAAACAGAGCTCATTTAATTAAGGTTCAGCTCGCACAGATTCATTAAATCAGTATTAAGCTGATGATTAAAACAACCAAGAGTGAGGAAGAAATATTGATGGTTCTTGCTGATGGTCAAAGGAACATACACTAGGGGTCAGTCTAAGTATCATGCCACAGAATTATTACCATCTTTAAAAGCAGGGTAGGTGATTTAATGGTAACAACTTTTAAATTTACCAATGAAATTTACCCAAACAGCCTCTAAACACTAAAAAGCCCTATTTCTAATTTGGTGGCTAGTATTTGGAGAGTCAGACTGAGTCTATTTTCCAAAAGAACACTCAAAATGGAGAAGTGATGCTGTGAGTAAAAGGAAAACCCCAATAGAAAGTCAGTCGGTTAGCAAAAGTTCAAAAGAGCGAATATGTTTAAGTATGCCTAAAATATAACATAATATGCCTAAAAGAAGAAATGACACTATAACCGAATCAACCAAACAGTGTGCATTATAAAGCTGAGTAGCACATGTGGGAAACTGCAAAGTAGTTAGTTGATAGTATATTAGTACAATATGAAGTACAATATTCAATCATTCATCTTCTAACCAGCTTATTCCCTTTCGGGGTCACGGGGGTCTGCTAGTGCCTATCTCCAGCGCACATCGGGCAAAAGGTGAGGGTACACCCAGGACAGGTTGCCAGTCCATCACAGTAAAGTGCAATATAAAAGGACAAACAAGGAGTAAACTATAGGAACTATAGTAAGCAGGCAGAAGCAAAAAAATCAGACAGGGAAGCACATGGCCAATCAAAATGAAGTGCCATGTGCTCAGACAAATGAAAAGATTGATAAACCCAATGCCTCACCAGCCCTTTGCAGTTTTCCAAACGCATGGCTAAAGGAGAAGAAAATCCAAATCCAACCCAAATCTCTCCCAAAAAAGAGGAATAAATCAGACCAGAAACAAAGATAGAAATCTGACATAGGGATAAAAAGAGAATAAACATTACAAGAAGTGATACCAAGGGATTGTCGGAATGCATCTGAAATTAGATTCCTCTTATCCCGTTTATCAAACGTTTACATTTTTGAATAATTGTATGTCCATCACTTAGTGCCTTTTAAAGTATTTATAAACTTTTCTCCAGTTTTTATGTTTTCTTTTTAAAATATTGTAAAGTAAGTGTGGCAAATTGCATCCACTGTGGTACATTAAGGCCAGGCGTTGTAGATTGAGGCTTTATAAGGAACCACTGGACAACAATGTATGGTGTTCTGAATTAAAAAATGCTTATTATGTGCTTTGTAGATAAACACTACACGTGTGGTTTTAGATCTTTTGAAGATCTTGAAATCTTTGATGAATTTTTTTTTGGGCCAAACAAATGTAGCTACCTCTATTTATCACTTAATTGAGAAAAGTGTTAGTTAAACATTTCTAGAGGTAGGATTTAGTGTTCGGGCCGTTTTTGTCAGGGCAGTAATGGATAAACAATAAAAAAAATTTATTTACGGGGGTTTCTGACTATGAGCCAGCGACAAACTTGCTTTGCCTGAATCAAGTATATCATGTTTGCTACTACTACACCACTGGCGTTAACGTGGTAAGATTCTTTGAACGCATCACATACCAGTTCATTTCTTATCGTCATAGTCTTTATTATCTTAGATCTACATAACATGGTTAAGAGGATTACCTGAATGTGACTGTTACAGGCTCTGGGTTCCCCACCACACTAAACTGTAGCTGCTCGGATATGACACCCAGATTCTCAGAAGAGAAGTGGACAGCCATGCTTTGGCAGGCTCCTGGTTGGATAATACCTTCAGAGGGCTTGAATGAAAAGCAAAGACCCAGTACAGTCTTTGGCTGCATTTGTTTATAGACACCCTTTATCAGTCCCTTGTTGCTCAGAAATAACTGAGAGGAAGAGAAAAAAAGTACTTGAATGTAACATTACAAAATCCCAAGGACAAATCTGAATCAATAGCACTTCCTAAAATGTTCAGGACGATAATATTATTGAGCTCATGCAAAGCCTATAGATAACAGCAATAAGAAAGCCACTGTTTTTGCATAACTCAGTATTGGCACTGAGTGAACACTCTGTCAATTAATCTCAACATTAATAAAAATTATTATCGAAACATACTGTACACCATTGTACTGAACATTGTATTGTACTGAAAACATATTTTCAGCCTTCTCTTCACAAACAAAAACAATTATTTGAAAGGTTCTGTTGTTAATTAATGCTTTACGATATCTAATAACTTTAAGGATGTTGCCTAGTGTTTATTTAAGTCCAAAGGTTCAGAGAAAAAAAAAACTTATTAGATATCTGCTAATTGTACCTTATAGCTTTGTTTGGAGCCAATAACAATGTTTCCCATGTCTATAAAATCAAAGCTGAATTGCAGTTTTGGGCCTAACCCTTCTCCCTGTATGCAGAGTGGCAACCGAGATTCCCGACCTGTGTGAGCACAAAACATTCAAATGAAAAAATAAGCACACAGAAACAACAAAACCAAACTGGCTGTGAAATTTTCCTGGCTACAATATCAACAGTCTGGGTTTCTAGGTCACTACAAATACAAGCATGCCAAATATTGTCAACCCTTAGTTAAATACATGCAAACCTGAGCTCTAGGCCTGCAGATGGGCCTAATGCCCACATGCAAATACACTAATGCATTGTAAGAAAAAGGTTTCAGCCCTGCAAGAGCATAGCTGTGATAGCAATGGGGAGTTCTTTGAGTTTTTGTGGTGTAGTTTTTGTTGTGTAGTTACCAGTGACTTCACAGTACAGAGTTTGCTGGTAGAGTCTGGCTTCCTGTGGTTTGAAGATTATGTTCACTTCAGCACTGCTGTTGGGCCAGATTTCTCCCTGCTGTAAACAAATTAGAGCCAAAGTAAAAAAACTCATCTAGAATCTTAAACAGACTTTTGTGGGTTTTTTTGATATCTTACTATACTGTTGTTAATACTAGTACATCAAGTTATTTCATAATCCTAAAGGAATACTACACTTTTTGTGATATAGACGCATTCCATGTCATATCTACCCCTGAAAAAATATGTAGTATTTAAATTGATTGTCCTCCAGATCTGGCATTTTTAGCATAACTTAGCATAGGTCATTGAATCCTATTAAACCAGTAGCCTTTCTGTTCAGAATAAATATTTTAACTCTTTGTTCATTTTGGACTGAAATGCTACTGGTCTAATTAGTCTAACTAGTCGGATTTAATGGCCTATGCTAGGCCAATCTAAAAGTTTTATTGCCAGATCTGTAGAATAGCTGAAATGAATAAAATATGTTAAAACATTTCCCAACAAATCTTGGGATTTTATTCACAATTTAACAATTTATACATTTCTTAGCTAAGTGAAGTGATCTCTAAGTTTGGTTACCACCATATGTTTAGGCATATGGTTGTTCACTGTAGGGATGTCCTAGGTTTCAGATTTAATTGCTGATTATGTAATATTTCTAAAAAACAATCTAAGAACTGCAGCTAGTCATCGTTGTTGCTGTGAGATACACACCATCGGCCTAACAACAATATCCTGGTCATCCAGAGACATAAGTTGCTGCTGTGTTTGAACCAGTCTCTCCTGGAGGGTATGGGAGAACAGTGAAAGGCAAGCACGCAAAGAAGGATCTGTGTTTTCAGTCAGAAACTGTTCCATCTCTTTATCTTCATCTTGATAATGCTCTGAAGAAAACCTAAATAGAAAGAGAAATAAACTTATCCCCAATGTGAAGTCATGTCACTCTTTAAAAGCGTATGTTTAGCACTGCAACAGAATGAAACTGAAGTTGGGAGAAGTTGACAACTCTTAAACCTTAATTTATCCTGTTCTTCTTCCTCATCAGTGGCGAAGTTCTTCCACTGATAATGCACGATGGAATCGCTCTTGTTGAATATTGATAACCTCTGGTAGTTAGCCAAAGAGATGTAGGTTTTATCCACCATCACAGAGTTCCTGTCCAATCCAATATTTATATCAGATGACTCTCCGAAAAGGCTGATTTGGATGTTTTCTCCTAAAAAAAGAGAGAGATTTTGACACAAACGCACGCACGCACACACAGCCACACACCAACGCAAACTCGCCAACCTGTTTAAAAGGGAATGTTCACTCTACATCTGCCAAAAGGGGTCCTATATTACCACACGTTTTATTAAAACAAACTCAAACATATACATCTCTTTATACTATGTACCTTAAGTGTGTTTTCATGACATTTCCTCATGGGGATTAAAACTCTTCAGCCTTTATGCTTTTGAACCCAAAAAAGAGAATGAGGCAGGAATTTATCATTTATCAAACATTCTGTAATGTTTATTTTTGACTACATAACCTAGGTAACCATCCTCTACTTCAATAAGTGACAGCAACGTGTGTTACTATGGTAGCACAGGAAGAATATGTTGTGGTGATAATGTAAGTTGCATGATGAATGGTTTAGTTTCACACAAAACATGAAGCAGAACACCTGGCACAATAGTAAGAGGTCTTCATACAAAGAATGATGATGAATGCCTGGAAAAAGAAGACTTGGAGCGCATGCACATTTTTCAGACTCAAAACCACCAGTAAGGCTGCCTTTACAGATACTGCTGATTGGCTAGATTTATTTGAACTGCTCAACATATACATATATACATATTTCTGTAACACATAAACTCTGAGTCACAACTCTAACTAGTAGTAACATATTTGTTAAAGATCAGCAAAAAATTAGTCAAGCTCCAGTTGTGTAGGGATTGGTGAGCATATATAGTGCGGTTGCGCAGGATGACCAAGTTATTTCCCATCCTCCCGTCTAGTAATAGAAAAAAAATATTTAGAATCTTATTGTTTGAGATAGAACAGGAAGTTACATCAGAACCGGGAGTCACATGTTGCTTGAAAAAAGCAGAGGATTTACCCTTTAGGCTCTGGGGACCCTGAGAGAGACAAACAGCTTAGGGCTGCTCTTTCAGGGTCTTCCCTTAGCCCTCTTCTGATCTTCCTTTGTTCTGAATGCAGCATGGTTTGCTAGCTGTTAACCTTTTTAGTGTTTAATTTAAATAAAGCTGAATTTTCTATTTTATCTTCTTTAACCTTGCTTCCAGGGTCTTCTATAATGGTTATGTTTAATATTTCAATAGCAATCTCTCTTCCCTTAGTTCACTTCCTCTTGCTAATCTGCCCTGTTTGTTTAATCAGTGACATACAATAAAAAAAAACTTTAGAAAAGATCTTTCTCATAGATATATTAATAAAGAAATGGCTCCCACTTCTAAGTGAACTGGGAGTGCTTTTAAACGTTTTTAAGACTCCCATTGTTATGATACGTGGTAATTTTGACTGAACCTCCGTGGTGTAAAATGTGTACCAAATTATTAATTACAGGAAATATTAGGGGAGAATTTTATGAACTTGATCAATGAGTACCATTAATTTAATGAGTACTTGCCATTTAAGTCCAACCAGTCAGTAAACTACCGATTGTTTACATGTACAGTATACATTTTTTAGAAGTTAAAAGTTTAAATTACTGTTTTACTTTTAACAATTAGTCTACAACTATTGTGATCAATGCTTGAATCATAATGATCAATGGCCAACATTTGTCATAAGGAAAATAAATGTTTGATGTATATTTCCCTAATTCTGTGTGGAGAATATTATTTCACACATTTAGACAAAAGGACATCAATAAAACAGAATAAATAATTGAAAGAGGCCGGATGTAGTTGTGAATGTCTATATCGAAAGTCAAAACCGTTACCACTCTACAAGCTCAATAATGAGGCAAATAGACAGATAATGTTTTTAGGAACTGGTGATTTTGCTAAATGTAAACTGAGGCTCCATGTTTCCTACATCAATGGTGTTTGTTGTGCTGCATTAATCTGAAAGTTCTGAAAGCTTCTCGAGAGAATAGCAATCCCCTGAACTACCCAAACCAATCATAAGCAACCAAAACACAAGGTCAAATCTAATGTGCAGCTGGCTTACGGACATTTTCCTAAAATTTTATTGTTTTACTAGTTTGGCTACATTCAAAACAGGAGCTTCATGCTTCATGAACTGCTGTGACCTTGGCTCTTCTAAAAACACAGTGCACTTAGTCTCGCATCCACACAAGGCTAAAAAAATCTATTCAAATAACACATACAACACAATTGCTTTTCACTATAAAATGATCTATACCAAGTAAACAATGACTGTGGCATATAAATCTAATGCTCAAGGTACATGTAATATGATTGCCCTGACTGACGAAGAGGGACCTGCCTTCCAATGGAAACAAATGAGGCAATTCTTCAAGACCAAGTAAACAAATCCATCCCAAAGCAATCTATCATAGATAAAGTGAATGTATAAAACACCCACTGCAGTTGTTGCATTAAAGTGATATTTTGTATCAGACATTTGCACTTAATATGTTTCAGTTATACTTGCATGAACATATATTTTGCAGTGCGATCTGTGCACATGCAATGATTTCAACTAGCCCAAATTCTAGAGGGACTACTTTTATTTTTCTCACCAAGTGTTTCTCTGATGACTCAATTCTGCCGGGGCTTTTACTCATGTACGTAAAAAGAAAGATCACTTGAGGCATTTGATTGCCCAGACAATCCACAGTCCCCTTCATCAGATCCCGCTGAGACCTGCATGGCATCAGGTGTAAAGCATATTGCTCTCTCACCTGCTGTTTGTTTGGTATATTGAAGACTTCAAAATTAATTCATTATTATTTTAAAATTAATCTTCACTGTACTGATAAAACAAACTACAATGTTTGCTGGTCTGTGATTGGAAGCAGATTTTATTTTTAATGAGCATAACAATATTTTAATGTTATTAATGGTTATTTTTTCAACCAATCATCAGTTTATTTGTAATATTTCAAGAATTGAAATGGACGCTTTTGTTTAAAAAGGACCATTAATTCTTAGAAGTACATTAAGTAAGTTTTTTTTTCTGCAGTACCTAATTGACTTATCTTAGCATCTTTTGCGGAGCCATCATGGTTATATAAGTTGTGAATTCATTTATTTTAAGGAAATTTTTTGGCTGTTTTTGCCTTTATTTGTAACGGACAGGGCAGTATGAGACAGGAAGAGATGTAGGTAGAGGGGGAAGGCTAAGAAATGATGACGCAGTTAGGATTTGAATAACATCGACCTGTGCAACCGTGCTAATATTTCCAGCGCATCGTCCACTACAACACAAGGCCGGACATAATGACTTAATTGACCTCTTGCTAAGAAATGCCACAAAGGGTGAGATAAGGCAATCATAATTGAGCATTCTGGGTAAATTGAATGCCACAGACACTTGAAGATATTTCTTCAAATATAGTGATCTAGAGATAGTGAGAGATTTGTTATTGTTTGTTTACTGTAATACAAAATATAAATTTATTGGTCCCATGAGATACTAAGTTACGGTTGCCTCACCATCATCTCAATTCAGTGGCTCAATCCTTGATATTGTTTCTTTTGATTGCCTGGTTAGATAAAATAGCATTTGCTGCACCCAAACATATTGATGCAAATACAGTTTGTTGCCTTTTTTTTTAAACACTAAAGCAAGTTAAAAAACAAAAACATACACTTCTCCACACAACTTATATGTTCCTTGTAAATGCTAATTATTCACTTTAAAAAATTCACACTTAATGGATTATTCATAAAACAATACTTTTTTCTATTCAAAAACAAATATTTTTTCCAATATTTTAAAACTAAGATGTAAAGGTGGCACTGGTCACTTTTACTGCATTTTTCTTCTGCTTTTAATGATCATGTGCTTTTTTGTCCCTCATTAGCTTTTTGATTTCTGAAATGCTCCAGTTATATAAAGCAATAATAATGAACATTCCTATTATCTTAATGTCTACAAGAGGAAAATGGACTTGCATTAATACCACGAACTGCCAAATTCACTGGTGAGGAAGAGGAAACAGGAGCCTAGAGCAAAAACGGCTGCTCCAGTTACGCAATTTTGTCTCATGGCAGAAGGACTGATGTTGTGCTGTGCTCATTTTAAAAAGCCACCGCAACTGAGGCACAGCTGAAGATTTGCATTCATGTTTTAACTACAGTAGCCTTGGAAAGAGACGAAAGAAGCAAGACGGGGAAAACAAAGCTTTATGGAGTGTGAGAGAGAAAAAAAACAATAACAGATAAGCACAGACAGGAAGAGGGAGGGAGGGAGCGAGAGAGAGAGACGTTTTGAAAGACATATGGGAATAGAAGGCAGGTTGTCTTGAATTTTTTTCTGCACTAGACCAGTTTTACACTTAGTCTCGCTGGTGATTAATCTGCTGTAGATATCACTTTTCACAAATGAGCCAGATACTTTTAACCTCTGTCTCTGTGCATGAAGCTTCAAGAGGGAAAGAGTAAAGGAAGCTGTCTTTGACACTACGTCTGACAGTTGGCTGAGGGATTGTGGAAACTGCTCCGAAGAGAGAGAGAGAGAGAGAGAGAGAGAGAGAGAGAGAGAGAGGAAAAGGGAAGAATGGGAAATGAGCAAAGCTTTCAAAGGGTGGCAGTATGTGTGCGCGTAAATCTAAGAGATGTCTTCATCGGCTCACTCCTAAATGCTCTCTATAAAATGCCTCCCTAGATAAAGGAGTTTTTCTTGGTGATGAGCAATCCAGTCAGCCTTTGTCATAAGACTGTGGAAACACATTTGGTTAGATGTACCTCCAGCTATTCTGTTTAATTTTGATGATTGTAATTTACATTAACACTCCAGTGTTATTCACATGACGTAAAACTTAACATGGAATTTTTTTCAATGTTACTGTATTGAGGCTTTTCACCATTTACATAATGTAGTATCCAATGCTTTAAACGTGTTTGTGTTGGGGCTGCAAACTCTCCACAGTCTTTACCATCAAAAAATTGACCCAAAGTGTATGTTAAAAATGTATGTTTTGATATTGGAGTCTGCTTTGTTGGCACGTACACTCAGCGGCCTTTCACATGCACTCATTGGACTTTCAAAGTGTATATTTCAGAACCAATCACACATAAATCATGAACACTATGAGATTTGAACATAAATTCAGATTAGACAAAAACTTATATTGTGGGAAACCTGCCATATGTGTTCAAAATAACAATGTTTTGGTGTTGACCTTTTGAAAACAGAGAAAACTAAATTTGTTTAATTAAAATCGTAACAATGTGAAATATAAATATTCAGATTTTTTTTACCCAGTCATGATTTATTTAAAATTCATAAGCAAGAAGAATTTTCCTCTTTCAGATACTCAAAGCATTTGAATTATTCACATGATATATAGCAGTAATTATCAAATTTATTTTAATGAGATGTTTTTGTATGCGTGGTGTTATGCCGTCTGAGCAGACAGAAGACTATTGAGCAGAGAGGAGGGATTGATCTACTGCACAGATTGAAAAACACAACCCATGACCCATGCAACAAAGCCAATACTTTTGTGATGCTTTGCTGCTTCACTTTTTCAGTCCTGACTTTAATGTTTTTTTCATTAGCTTACATCACCTTGATGTTGCCGTTTTAGCAGACCCAGATTCTCAAAGCTATTCCTGCATCTGTTGTCTCTGAACACCATGATAATGAGATTTTCTTTCTATAAGAACACTGTTAATAGTAAACAAGCCGGAGGTAGTGCACTGTGATACAAGAAATTAGGAGTTATCAAGATCCCTCTTATGGAACCAACTATTTATCATGCAGAAATTCAATTAATGAATTTCTTATTTGCAGATAAAACCTACACTCTGATGACTAGGAAAAATACCCTTTGAACAATCCAAAGTGCATCCTAAACGGAACTCACTTTAACCGTATAGTATTAGTCATACTGAGGATAAACTAGTGGGAAGGATCCCTTCTGCCCCACTGCTACAGCTGCTACCTCAGGCTTTTTGGCTCCTTATGCATATTTTAGAGTCAGTGGGCAAACTCTGCAGCCATGAGAACGCAGATGATATGAAGCACAACAGCTGGGAGACGTTTGAAAATGTAGGACAGATTAAGCAACTCGCCCTTGGCTTTATTGAAAAAAGTAGAGGGCGTCTGTATTTTCTTGAAGCTATTAGTAATTTACCACATTATTGTTTTAGAGAAACTACACATGCTTTGGAAGTTTCCATTAAAATTCAAAACAACAGAGTTTAAGGCATTGTGCCAGACTGCAAATAAGTAAATAAGAAACACAGACACTAAGCTTTATAGAAGGCACGCTATACATGAAACTGTTTGGTCACTGACTGAAAAGCTACAAATCTGATGTGGATTTGAGATGCAACTATGATTCATTCATTAATTTTCTTTACCTACTTCTTATGTTTAGAGTCACAGGATTCTGTTGTTACCTATCCCCAGTGCACTTCAGGCAAGAGGCAGAGGTAAAGCTGTCCCCGTCGATCACAGGGCAATGCAAATATGAATCATTTTTTTATTACTAAAGAGATTTTTTACATTTTTGTTGTTATTTTTTAAGATCCAGTGCATTCATAGAAGCACCCAAACACGTTTGGCTCAAGATAAACATGAAAATTAAGAGATGATTCTTATTCTTGAGTATTGGTTGATCCAGTGTATTTCAAAGCCCTGTGAATTTAGAATATTTGTTGTGTTGAGGACTGGCTAACTACTTCAATGCTTCAACCAGAGCACTTTCTTTTGTGCTTCCCATTCACCAGCATAATGTACTAACTGATTACCTTTTGTCAGAATTCAGCGCCTGTGTTAATGATCTACAGCTGATTTCAATCCACAATCATGACACCTGTACCTCATCAAAACCTGTGTGGACCATTTTCACACCATTAATGGCACAAATCTAGACCAATCAGCAGTGAGGGGAGGATACAAGTGGTAATCATGTGACCTCAACTGCTGACCATGTAGATAGCATTTCTTTTGTGGATAAACTAAGACACTAAGACAACCATGGCAACCAAATTGTGGTCCACATGTGAATCTGAAATAAGATTTTTAATTAAAACCTATCCTGACACGTCTTTACAGTCATTTCCTGGAAGAATGAGAAAAACAACCAGACTTCTGTCAAAACAAAATGCTACAGTGCTACTTTTAAGCATTGTTACCAACTACCAGTCTCGGTTTTATTTGTAATGATATTACAGAAAACATGAATGTTTTAAGTTGGATTCAAACGGTCTTGTTCTGAGAGCAGCTGGTGTCTGCAAGTGATTTGTCAAGTTAAGGACCTAACCTATTAGATGCTGGAGTTGCAAAATACATTTAACTTAAAAAGGTAGTCAGATTGAAAATAGCACTGTGATTATCTAAAAGACAACAGAGACTGCGGGTAGATGTTTCTACAAATCGCAGAGCCAAACCAATGAAGGCAGTCTCAAAAGCAGCTTCTTGTAAAACATAAATGAGCAGGAGACAGGAAAGGTGCTAAATTAAAAATGAAACTCCCCTGATGGGCACAAAGTTGTATTTTTAGAGGCGAGCACATATTAAAATCGTTATGTCAACGCCCTTCAGCAGACCTGGGTGTTTATTCAGAAAGACAGGCACAGCACCTGCCCAAACCCTGCACAGACATGACCACAGCAGGCTTTTGCATACGTATGCATTTGTTTGTTACCTAGATGTTAGTTTGAGCACATCCAAATGGCTGGCATTTTATAGTTTCTAAGTACCCCACAAAGTATACATATTTTTTGGGTTAATTAATTGTAATTTTGTTAAAACATATTTGTGATGAAATCTATCAGAGCACAGTCCATCATAGTAAATTTTATCATTTTGTCCTTTGCTGTGCGTGAGAATTCAGGGCAGATGGTTGGGGGTTACAAAAAGGGCCTGCCTTATAGTAAGCATTGAGTAGCCAGTACAAACATAGAAGGCAAGCTCTCCAATCACGGAAGGGATCTGTGTTATGTCCCCAAGTGAGTAGAAGGGGTGGAAGGTTGGTGAAGCTCAGACTAAAGTCAAAGAGATGAAGGTAGGACTTGATTAAATAATGAGTAAATAATTGCTGCCAGCATCCCCTGATTATTCCTCCAGAAACTCGTTTTTCAAACATCACTTAAACAAGTAATATTTTGGTTAGTGACAATACAAACTTAAGCTAGATATTTTTTTTCTGCAAAAACCTCCACAACTAAAATAACATCCTTATAAGAAAGTTCTTCACATCTTGGCTGACTTTTGTGTCTTAGTTTAACGAGTGGTAAATGTAATTTTTTTTTTTTTACCAATGGCAACATGAACGATAGTTTACCCTAAACTAGAGCCCTCTGTATTGATTTAAATAACAGAAGTCATGTGATTTGATCATGCTCTCTGATTGGTTATTGGGATTTTGTGTTTGGAAGAGAAGACAAAACCTATTTTTAAAAATCTTTAGAGTAGTGGAACTGTCCACCAGTGAAAGATGAACAGACATGAACTCTAAAGGTTAACAATAAGGTTAAGCAAGTTGGGAGACGAGCGTATGGGGGAATGTGACATGTTGCATGGAAGGATATTGTGGGAACAGTAGATAATGATGAGGAAATTAGCTATAAATACCTGAGTGGTAATGCAGCAGTAAATTCTGGCTGTGGTCCCCTGTGGTTTTAGGCAAAAATCCAACAGTAACCTGCATGCTTTGACCAACACTAAGAGTTCCTACAGATGGCTCTACAGAAAATGGCCTGTTGGGTCCACAAAGACAAATTTAAGTTCAGAATCTGCTATCCCAGAATGAATAATTAAACACCTTACCTGCAAGTGCTAAGCTTGAATTTAGCCTCACAGTTTCCTATATTTCGCACAAGCAGCGTCTTCTGGGACAAGCATCTTACAGGACACACATTGAAATGGAGAGTATCTGGGAAGTCCAAGACTGCACGGGGCCCAATTGCCCGAATTGGCACCTCAAACTTCTCCCGTTCAGTCACACAGATGAGGCGATGTATGTAATCCTGCAGTTGCATTCATTGTAACATAAGTGGAAGAAGAAATGTGGTCAAAATAAAGACAATTGTTTAATCATTCAATGTGACATGGAAGCACACTGCAAACAATGAAAGCCATGTGCTCGGTATCCTTTTGTATCGATCTGGCAACAGTGTCAAGCGAAACCTTTTCAATTTCCCAACCCCAGTGCTTTCTATCAAATTTCTCCATGTGAAAAAACACTTATGTTTACTTTTGTTCGTTCAGCGTCTGTGTAAATAACAATGTAATTATTGTTATTGTACTATACCGTGTTACCTTGAATTATGAACTATACCTTGTTTTCGTGTGGAGTAAACAGAATTGTGAATGTAGATGACATGCCTGGAGCCACTTTCTTGCTAACATCAAGAGGGGGGGAAACTTTAAAATATGGTGAATCTTCATCAGTAACCTTCACCAATCGAGGAACCTGTATTTACAATTTACAGGTCAACAGTGAAAAGGTCAAAATTAAAAAGAACAAAAGAATCCATTGTAATGTTGAATTGAAACAGTAAATATTTACAATTACCTAAAATAAATAATACAATTTGAAATAAAAAAAGGACAATTTTCAGACAATATATCATTAAAATTCCATCCTAGCTTCAACTCTATTATGAAATAGGTTCACAGAGATTTTTTTATTTGTTTTGTTTTGGCTTTTTTTTTTGTGGCCGTAAGAGGAGAGAGAGGAGCGGGGTGGCAACCACCTCGAGCTCAGGATTCGAACTGTCCTGCGCGTTAGCCACTAGGCCATGGAACAGTACAAAAATGCATTTAAAATTGGAACTCAGCGCCTGTTTTGTGAATGAGAACTCTGGGTCTTCAATGTATTGTTGAATGTTTGGAAGATTTCAGATTTAATCTGTACATTTCAGATTTAAGTGGTGACTTTTTTTAATCAAGGTCTAACATAAGAAAACCTGATTGTATGATGAGTTTATAAAATGGAAAGCAGAAATCCAAATAATTATGAGATGAGATGTAATAAAATAAAATGTTTTGCTTGGATAATTAGTGTAAACTTTCCATAAATTATGTAAACTTTATTTCATTTCACAAATACAATTATGTTTGTCTCATTTATGATAATTAATGACGTTTCCTGTCTAGACAACAATTTTTTATAAAGGAATATCATACGTATTTAAATTAGTTTTTTTGTATCAAACTTTTTAGTTAAGTGTTTATTCATTGTGAATTATTGAGTTTTATTAGTTTTAACCTTTTACTGATTGCACATTCCTTAACTATCACATTAAAATGTACACATGAATGCATGATTATATTCTTTGGTGTATTGATATGACTTTTTATACACAGTAATTAATAATTGCATAAAGAATTGAAAAATAGAATATAAATAGATTCCAAAATATTATTTAGAGCATGTTTTGATGAAAAAATGTAACCAACAATATGGGAAACTTGAATATTTCTCAAGTTGAGCTCCCGAGAACAGTGTTCGTGAGTAAACTTTACCACAAAACAAGTAACACAGAGCATGAGGCCCTTTTTAATTTGAGTTTGAGCAGAAGAGGCATGTTCACTGATCTACAAAATGAGTGGACTGCTCTCCCCATGGCGTTCCAGGAGGGTTTATAGCCATTCCAATCTGGCAGAATGCATGTGGCCCAAAAATATTATCTTAAACCCCCCATTAAATGAAATGTTCTGTTTGTAAACAGTACATGAGCAAGTGAAGTACACATTCTTACTTATTAGGGTGTGTGTTGGTTTAAGAAGCTGTAATCTGAAGAAACATTGCTCTATAATCTTAGAATTATGAAAATATTCATTCATGAAATTCACCTTGTCGCTGTTCCGCAGTTCTAAGGGCACTGTGTATGTTTGAAAAGATGAGTAGTTCTGGAATACGATTTCAGATGGGTATGGCTGAAAAATGGGCTGGTCTAAATCTAAAGAGGAAAACTACAAAAAAAAGACTTTGATTAAACTAAAAATAGTAGTAAGTTATGTAGAAAAACAAGATATTAAATAAGCACTGGAGATAAAGAGGAAATTATGATGTTTACCTTGTGATGCGTGGTTTCACTCATATCTAAAAGCTGTAAGATGCGGGGCAGACACATCTCATTTGTTTTTGATAATCGCTCTTCTGTAGTTTGGCTCATTTCTCGAGCGTATACAGATGGGATCAACTGCAATGATGATGATTGTTATTAGAATATAAGTCTATTAAGGGAGATTTTTTACAATTCTATCTATCACAAATGATTCATCTACTTTATTGCAATATGAATTTCAATAAACACAAAATAAAATCAATTAGCTAATGTAAAGCATACAGTTAAACTATGCAAACATTTTGTGATGCTGAGATTATGTTTTGAAGTCCATTATATTTAAATCCAATGTATGTAGTAAATTAATAATATAGTATACTGTATGCTGATTTTGAATGTTTGCCCTCAGACAATTCTACGTTATATTAATAGTAGCAGACAGAATAACAAAAAAAAAAAACTGGAAAATGTACTTTTCTTATAGTAGAACACCATGTTTGCATACATCTCAGAGGAATTTTGTCCCACTCTTTAAGTAATTAGGATTTCAAGGCTTACATGTGGTAACTCAAGCCTTCAGCTGTGGATCAATGTCTGAAAATTGGCCAGGCCATTACAAATTTTAATCTTAAACTTTGGTTGTGTGTTTTGAGTAATTATCACCCTGGAACACCCCTCTATGGCCCATTTTCAATGCCCTGGCTCAGAGTCGGAGGTGGTCAACAAAGAATTTACTCTGCTGTTTACTCTTTCATTGTCTAATGGGTTACCTATCAAAAACAATAGGGTGCTAAATACTTCTTTTCTTTACAGCATCAATCATTCCTTATTTACACAGAGCTTTCCCACTATTTTGTTAAAATATTTATCCATGTAAAGAACGTAAAATTTACATATTCTTAAGAGTGAGATTAAATATGAGTATTAATATTAAAAAAATGCATGATTTAAAAAAAAGACACCAGATTCTTTTAGAACCTCAATATTTTCAAAGCCTTAAACAATGTTCACAGGGTTGAAGGAGTTATTTAATTAGTTAACATAACTCACTTCTCTGAAAGTTCTAAGAAAACAACATTATTATAAAGGTGCAGATAACATTTAGTAACATTATTACAAGTATTTTAAAGGTATTTCAAAACCTGAATAGCCTACCTTTGGTAACTTCTCCTCTTGTTTTTTCACCAGCTTGGGATTTCTGGGTGCCACCACTTTTGATTTGAATCCAGCTGGCATCGTCTCGCGTGAATTTCGCATATTCAAGAGGGAAGCTTGGACATTAGAGACTGCCATATGAATACAAAACAGGTAAGAAACGAAACTACAGACAGTTTTTGCTAAGTTTAAAGTTATAAGTAACGTTAGCTATCGATAACTTAACAGTGGCACCATTCCCGCGCTACAGTTATTTTTAAACGTTTAATAGTAGTGTCGAACACAACACAAGACGCTGAATAATTGGCTACAAGGGAACGTTAGAGACAACATTTTAATAAAAATGAAACGATTACAGCTATAAAGTTTCAGCGAATCTCTCGAAAGGGATATTCGGCGACTAGACAGTTTATCCTCAGCTTTTAGCGTTCTTGTTGCCATAACGACAGTGTCCATAGCTACAAGTTGAACAACATTCGCAGTAAACAGCTCTCTGATTGGTTAGCCTGATAAAAACGTTCTGTGATTCGCTGAAAGTTTCACAGCTGAACCCTAAACGGAACGTCTGCTTTCTGTACACATGGAAACGTTAACTTACAAGTGTAAACAAACCCCGTTTTGCTTAACATGATGTTTATGTATATATGTGTGACTCATTTATAATGGGTCTTAAATGTAAACGGTTGTTCGATATTTTGTTGATACCTCAAGCCTTTATGAATTTGATGCCACAAGCCTTGCACACTTATTTTTGGGCAGATGGATCCTTTCTTCATTGCAATACCTTTTAAGCTCCATTTGGTTGGAAGGGCAGCTGATTTCACATAGCCATGAAACAACACTATAATATATATTAATTATGTGCTAATAGACATTGTCTCACAGAAAAAAATGAAAATGTCACTGTAGTACAATATTAAGTCTCTTAATTCTCTTAATTAGTTCTTTAGATTCCTTCATTCCACTTTCCCTCAATCTGGAATCAGATGCTGTCACCACCATGCATTGGCCAGATGATGAGCAGTGTCTGGTTTCAATTACCATGACATCTGATCCCCATTCCTAAGAGTTCAATCTTTGTCTCCTCAAAGCATATTGTTCAGGTGCTTTTTGTGGCTAACTCCAGGCAGGATGCTTTGTGCCTTTTACTAAGGAGGTTTTTTTTTTTGTCTGGTCACTGTTTTTTCAGGTTACTGATTGGTGGAGTACTACAGAGATAATTGTCTTTCTGGAAGGTTCTCCTCTTATTGCAGTTTGCTCATTGGATTCTTGGTTTCATTCATGACGGGTAGTGCACTAAGCTCTTTGGGAATTTTTTAGAACCCTTTCCCAGATTCCCTATATATCTTCCAGTGTGATTTGTTTTCTGACAAAGTATGAATCAACGGGAACATTATGCATGTGTGTGCCATTTCAATAATGAACAGAATTTATCATGGGGAAACTTAAAATAAAAAATAAAAACCTTAAAAAAATTAATTCTCAATCAGCTGGAACCTCTTCTGTGAGAGCTTCTTATGATTAAGACATTTGATCTTGTTACGAATTGTTTGTTATGTTTTTCTCCCAATCTGTAAGTAGCTTTAGATAAAAGAATCTGCTAAATGCATACACATAAATTTACAAATCTCAAGTGGATTCAGGATGCACATGAGCTCATTTTTTTATCTTTAAGCTTTTTTCATCATGGGGTATTGTGTGTATTCCATAAATTTGACAAAAGGGCCGTAAACGGCAAAATTGTGGAACTGCAGCGATGTCTTGAGACACAAGAGTGCTAATATGTATTTTAAAGTACTGTGTGGAAGTTTTAGATGTGTTTAAAAATTCTGTAAACAAAGAATGCTTTCAGAAATATACTGATTGGATATATTTTTTGTAAATGTACAGAATGCAATGTAAATTATCAAGTTAAAAAAATCATAATTAAATGAATATTGTGTTCTTTAGCCTTCAATTCCTTGGTTGGGGACATTGTATTATTACAGTCAGGTTGATTAAACCAATTATTATTATAGGTTTACACCTTGTTATGAACTGAAAATGAAATAGTTATGTAGGAGGCTTAATATAAAGTGAGGAACAACCAAACTGTTCCTTCCAGGTGAGGTTAGAATGCAGGAAAGCAAGAGACACTAGTCTTGCAGTTATTCTGCATGAACAAGTTGTCTCCAAAGCAAAAATTTCAAAGCAAACTAGGGTTTCGAGAAGTGTTGTCTTTTGAAGAAGCACAAAGAACCAAATAATACTGAAGACTGTTGAGGAAGTGGTAGGGCAAGAAATTTTGTGCAGCTTATACAAGATAATTATACCTTAGCTTGTCCTGCAGTGCAATTCAGCTTCGACCCGGAAGAATAAAGAAGACCCATATCTACTGTCTAGAGAGGTCTGACTAGAAATGGTTATCATGGTATATTTGCAACCCAAAGCATTTTTTGGTGGGTTGTATCAGGCAGTTTGTTCTATGAAGGGCTAGAGAGTGTTGAATTCCTTTTTGAATTTCCTTGAATTTTTGGGGCTATATTTTTGCCAAGATTAATTGTATTCTCAATGCTTAGAAGGACAGCACATGTTTATACATCATGCAATGCAATCAGAGAGGTGTATATACTGTATATATATACTAAAGCAGGACAAAGACCTAAAACACCCACCCAAAGTCATTAAGAAATATCTTCAACACAATAGTTAACACTTTAATTTCTGAAAGCATCAGAATGTTTTTCACTATAGAGCACGCCAAGAATCTCTGTACTCTAAAATACTGTATAATAATTAAATTCACACTATAGAACAAATAATAAACGTGTTCTGCATTTAATAATACTGTACAAGCAATTCATTAAGTGTTGACTATTATAAAATGCTCATTAAAAAGCAATTATCAGTGGTGATTAATAATTAGACTAATGAATTGTGCGTGAATAGTTTCAAAAGCAGGTATGTTGTTGTTGTTGTTCTAATGCCGAAACTTAGGAAAAATCTCAATGACATCCTCGTCTTTTATTGATTTCATAAATCTCGCAGGTATGTTCCCAGAAGCGTAGTTTCCTCGAGTTTTATTGGCGTTTAAGAGGCTGTTTATGATCCGCGTGTGACCACCGGCACTTGAGCCGTTTCCCCGGACACTGCTGCGGCTGGAAACGCGGTGTTGTGCCGGTGCTGGTGCTGGCAGTGTGACAGTTCTCAAGGCTCTTTAACCGCGGGTCAGTGAGCGGCCCACTCTGACAGAAAATTGGATTAGAAGAGCGGGTGCAGTTTAAGAATCAGTTTTAAGACGAAACGACTCCTCCTCCGTCACGCCAGCCTTCCCCCGACACCGCAGGTTTCTCCTCGCTCTGGTTTATTCCTCGTACCAGCGACATCCTGACCACCCGCTCCCGACATGTCAACATCCAGCGACTGCAGGTAAGGCGAAAAAACAATATAGGTTCCAATTCATTGCCTTACAACATGTCACAACAATATCCTCTGCATCACAGCAGAGCTCCTGACTGAAATGTGCTTGAGAAGAAAAATATGATTACTGTCGTCATGACAACCGTCGCTTTTTCATTTCCATCCCTTATCACACAAGACGTCAGGGGCCTATCATTGATCAAGTAAATTACCTTGTTTTATACACCTGATTATCTTCTCACAGTTTTCCTAAACCTGTTTATCTGTAGCTTTCACAGTGCGCCTTCAATTCCAGCAACAAGATGACGATTAAACACTTGATTAAACTAAAATATCAATAGCAAAACCGTTCAAATGAACTGCTCAAATTGGGATTATGTAACAGAATCCTGCTCGAATGGTGGTAGGATGCCTACTGCATATCCTAGCCGACCATGGAGCTCTTAAAGAGACAGGCACCGCTTTAAAACTGTAGATAAAAGCCATGAAACCCGTCTCTAATGAGGACACGGCTGTTGGCAGGCATTTCGATGGGAACAAAAATAGGCAGCGCTGTGTTGGTAAAATAAGAGACCTATTGTGCCTTCTCATTGAGGCTAGCGGAGTCACGTATGTGTTTGCGGCTCAGCTCTGTGAATGGAAAGTGCTGATCCCGCATCAGCCTGCAGCACCACGGACAGCGCATGCGGCCTCTTCCGCTCAACGTGCTTCCGGTTACCATCTTTGATAGACATACATTTACAGTAAATTAAATGTTACATATATTTGAGTTATTAAATCAACTAAATGTATTTTCTTTTTTTTGTAAATCGAATAAATATTTCCCTGACTGTATATTTAATTTTCTTATCACTTTCACAAAATGTGCTATTTGCCATTTATTTACATTTACGCACTTACAGTTGAAGACAGAATTGTTAGCTTGACTGTGAAATTTTAACCCAATATTTCCAAAATTCCTTTTTACACAAAGACAAGCATGTAGTTATTGGGATAATTTATTTAGATAATGATATTATTTTATGCAACAGGGGAAAAAAATGTTATAAACACATTTTTAAACCAAATAGTTTGATTACTCAGGAAGAGTGTAGTGGTTTTGCACTTATCAGAAATAAATAAATTACCAAGAGTTAAAAAAATCTTTTCTAGTCAATATTGGATCGTGAATCCATTTGATAACGGTTCTCAAGTGCATCTCGCATATTTTCTTTTCACCAGATATGACGTATGTTTGGGTCATTGTCATGCTGAAAGACAAAAAGTTGACCCAAACAAAGTTCTCCCAGACTCTCAGGTCTCTTTTTATATTCTTCTTTTTTCATGTTCCCCTCGACCCTGATGAGATCCCCTGAACCAAACACCCCACATCCCCACGGCATTATACTCCCACCACCATTCTTCACTGTGGGAACAGTTTTCCGGCATTATAAATGCATGCATCCTTCTACATATTTATGAGAATTGACAATTCTTTCTCTCAAGTCCTAATCTACTAATTTCTTTTGTCTTTGCCATAATGTGCATGTTATTTACTAGTTGTTTTACAAGACACTAACTTGATTAGGTTAAAGTAGAAAGACAATGGACAACAGTGGTTTGTTCTAAATGCAAAGTGATACTTTACTTCTAATTGATTCTAATAATATTCACCCCAGCAGTTTTCAATAATTTGTTTCTTTTTTTAAAGCAACTGCAAGAAATCACATTTTCCCAAAAAGAAAAAAATAACAGTAAATAATGTCAACATCCCCAACATAAATCCCACTTGAGAAATATTAGTAAAAATGCATAAAAGGTTGTCTTCAACAGTAGTAGATGCTTTTATCTAAATAAGTGGGACAGAAGGATTTATCAAGATTATTCCACCATCCAGGAACAGGGGATGGGAACGCTCTGATTTTCTCAAATGGTACCAACGAACACCCCATCAATCATCTGCAAGTCTGTTTATGTTTGTCTTTTCAGCGAATTTATGGTTGCACAAACATCTGTAAAACAGTAGCAGTTCCTCCACATGATAAATGAGTTACAGGAAGTCATTTACTACAGAGGCTATCCACAGGAATAAACCATCAAACTTAGCAGCATGAGGGTTTGCAATTTTAACAACAGTGGTCTGAGTGTTTAAAAAGCAAAAAAAAAAAAATCCTGAAAAGCACCAATGTTTTATTTCCATTAATAGCTTCAGCTATGAAGAGTACAAAGAAACAGCAGACTGGCTGCTGGCTAACACAGAGAGTCGGCCCAAAGTGGCAATAATCTGTGGTTCAGGACTTGGCGGACTGGCGGACCTGCTGGAAAACAAGCAAGTGTTTCCGTATGATAGAATCCCACGCTTTCCACACAGCACAGGTAGATGTACTTCTGATAAATTCACATAAATATGTTTTAAATGAATAGCTCTGCATACAACTATTTGAATACACATGCCTTTCAGTCCAGGAGACCCCTGTGATCCTAAAAAACTTTCACAGTTACCCAGAGAGAGATAGAAATTTTATCTATTTGTCGACTAAAGAAAAAAATCTCTTCCAGGAACTCATTTGCAAACAGTTCAAACTTGGTGTCTCATGTCTCTGCAGTGCAAGGACACAAAGGTCAGCTGGTGTTTGGAGAGCTCAACGGGAAGCAGTGTGTTTGCATGCAAGGACGATTCCATTTTTATGAGGGATATAATGTTGCCAAGGTAGGAATCACAAGAGAAATGTATTTGGATGTCACCCATTCAGGTGTTTGCAGCAAATAAATGTTACATAAGGACTTTTACAACAAGTTGATGATTGAAGAAACGTATTTAATGATACACCACAAGACTAACACAGAGATTATTCATAATTTAACCATTGACTTCTCAGTGCTGCTGTCAGCAATTTAGACAGGATCATATGATCATTAACACTTAAAAGCTGATGCAGTCACTGCCCACAACAGTTCCTGTAACCCGTACTATAGAGATGTTCACTTTTATAGCCTCAGAGTTTACAAAAAAGAAAAGGAAGGTCACACAGAATGTCCTACACAGAGATAACAACATTAAGATTCTTAATAATTTAAGGTTTAGTTTAGGGGTTTGCAAACAAATGAATCATTTCTACATGGCATCTTGTCAATTTGTATAATAATATAAGACAAAGGTTATACAATATGTTATTAGATTTACTGAGGAGGACCCAACTGCGGTAAGTACTAATGGTTAAACACAAAGAAGTCTTCTGATACACAACTGAACAAAGGAAAAAAAACTGCAGAAAAACAGAACTTAGAACTTGAACAGCAAGAGCATCAATACACCAGTGAGGCAAGAGAGGGGAAGGGAGACAGATATAAGGTATATAATCAGGAGAACGAGGAGCAGGTGGAAGGAGATTGGAAACAGGTGTGACACAAAATAAGAAACCATGTTTTGAAAACTTTCTGATCACCTGCTTTGCTTTCCATCCAATATATTGTATGAGAATGTGGATGGTAGATGCTGCTATTCTGTGGATCTCTCGATTCCGTGTGGTCATTCACATAAAGTAATTTTGATACATGGATTTTATGAGATGAAATCCGCTTCCCTAAGCTGCACCACTCTTATTCTTAGATCACTTATCCAGTAAGAGTGTTTTTCCTTCTCGGGATTGAGACTCTGATCGTGACTAATGCTGCTGGAGGCCTCAGTCCGAATTTCAATGTGGGGGATATCATGGTGATCAAAGACCACATTAACATGCCTGGCTTTGCAGGCCAGAATCCCTTGTGTGGACGCAACGAGGAAAGGTGAAAAGCTTTTTTTCAACACTTTTGTTCTGCAGTATATGTTAAAATTGACATCTAGCATTTTGTAAATGTATGGGGTCTGCATGGAAACCCAATTTGCCTTGTCCAGCTATCAAACCTTTTCTCACCACCTATCGTATTTAATATTAGTGACATATCTCTACTTTAACATAGATCTATTTCATATTGATAGTCGATCACTACTATTATAAAGAATTTTAGCACTCCCCTTTAGTTTCCATATACAAAAACACATACATGTAAAAGTTTGGTTAAAACACAGGAATGCAATTTTACTATGCTAGCATTTCTTTGTGGATCTTTTGAGAAATCCTCAGTGCTCACTAACATTTGTGTTATATCGCCCATAAAGGTTTGGAGTGCGATTTCCCTGCATGTCTGATGCTTATGACAGAGATTTAGCCCAGTTGGCCAGACAAACAGCCCAAGAGCTTGGCTGTGCCTCTTTCCTTCGGGAGGGTGTGTATTGCATGTTGGCCGGCCCCTCCTACGAGACTATTGCAGAATGCAGGGTTCTACAGCAGCTTGGGGCTGACGCTGTGGGTAAGGAAACTTTATGATTACATGGAACAACATGTCAAATGCAAATGAGACATTATAAACACTTTTATATAAGCACACTTAGCTAGAACACATACAACAAATCTTTTCATGGGATTTGAGCATACAACTGTGACATTATAGGCACTACTCTCTACTGATAGAGCCACAGTAAAGCCGGCACAAAATATAATGCAAAGCTGCCTTTACATGACCCTAGCAACCAATACAGCCCACCATAGCAACAGAGACTTCAAAACAAAACATTGTGGCCTCATAAGTGAGATTAAACCTGACATCACCACTGCCTAGCAACTACACTTTTTACCCTAGCAACCATTCATAAACAACTATATCAGAAAAATCATGGGCTGTAACAACATGGCAGTTTCTGTCAATTTTCAGATTATTGTTTCCAAAACAATGTTTGTGAGGGCCACAGATTCCAAAAAAAGTGACATTTTTTGCATTTTTACATCAAAAAACATAATATCAGCATGTGTATAATTTTGCAGAGACTGGCACTGTTTTAAGTGTATGCCTAATTTCAAGAGGTACAACTAAATGAAGCATGTTATGGAAATGTCATGGAAATATGTAAGCAATTATTTTTGGCTTTTTTTTTTTTTTTTTTTTACAAGATCACAGTTATCTAAGTGCCTTAAATTACAGCTATTTTTATGGTCAAAAGGACTTTGAATATGCTTTGAAATTTTATTTATACGATTTGATACTTTGATTTTATTGATACTGACAGAAATCATTATTTTATTCTGGGTCACACGTCACTAGAAAACTGGGTAAGAAATCTTGGTTTCATCATTGAAAATGCTTTTAAATTTGAACAGCAGAAAAACTCTGTGGTCAAATCATTTCCAGCTTAAACTTTTAACCAAATTTAAACCTTTCTTTCTTTTAAAACCTGGAGAAAGTGATCTATGCTTTTATTTTTTTCTAGATTGGAAATATGTAACCCGATATATGTTGGTCCCTAATGTAGCAGCTAGATTTTTAGGAGTATCACCCAAGCGAGACCACAAATCTCTCCATTGGCTTCTGGTGTGGCAAAGAGGATTTTATAGTTTTAGCTGGTTTAGTGTCTAATGTCTACATGTCTAATTTGAATAAAACAACTTGACAATATTTCAGTTTTTTTTTTCATTTTCGCACTACACTAATGCATTGTGTTTCTGGAATTAGGAATGAGTACCGTTCCAGAGGTGGTGGTCGCTCGGCATTGTGGAATTCGTGTGTTTGGGCTCTCCCTCATAACCAACAAGGTGGTGACCGACTACAACAGCAAGGAGCGAGCCAATCATGAAGAAGTCCTAGAAACCACTCGTAAGCGCACAGAAGTCCTGCAAAAGATGGTCAGCAGCATAGTGAATAAAATGTAGTGCGATTTACCTTGAAATATAAAAATCCCACTGCTGCTTTAAACACTAATGAACACAGATTTTCACCCAGACAGCTTGACAATGTATAATGGCACACGCCACATTTTTAATCCTTTTAATATATCCTCTTAAGGGTTACTGTAACTTAAAGAACTTAACCAGTGCCTCACGTCGAAATGTAGGCTAGGTTCCTTTTGTGTTTTTTGATATAATTCACACTGCAGTGAACAATGAGGTGCTGACACATCACTGTGAGACTAGATCTTATCACACATAGTGTGTAATGTATTCAGCTGGAATGAATGTGTAGAAAACCAAATGAACAGCATTACAGAACTGTTAGTATTCCTGTCATGATGTCTTCAAAGAGCTTAAGAACAAGTGTACAAAAAGAGACAGAATTCCACTTTATACAGCGACGCAATCTACTTTACCTAGAGAGCTGCAAGGACTGAACGCTGTGGCTATGGTAGACAACATGCAACGGATACCCAAGCAATATTTTAACACTGGGATTCTGGGAAAGTTTTTTTTTAGTTTTATCAAAATGTCTAGATGTTTCTACAAAAAGTATAGAGATTTTTAAATGTTTAATATATGCGAAAAGGGAGAGACGCTTTATAGATTTTTAATTGTTTATAGAGATGTGATGGATATAACAATGAAAGCAACAGAACATAAAATAAAATGTGTGGTGGTGTTTGTGCTTTTTTATTCCTCAGCTCTTTTGCTTTATAAAACAAAAATTATGCTATTCAAAGATAAAAACTGATAGATGTGACAAAACTACATGATATCAGCTAGATTTTTACATGCATTTAATGATGAAAATGAAACAAAAATGTATGAATGAACTACTGGTTATGCATATGATATGATTAAAGCTGTGTATTCATCTTGTATGCAGAGCGCATATAACTAAACAGGCTTCCCTCTGCAGCCACGTCACTAAATTATTCAGAACTCCTGTCAACCCACGTCTTTGTATGAAATAAAACATTTACACCATCAAGACTGCAGTAAAATTATTAGCTGGCAAAAAACCTTCAAGCCATCTTTTACATCACGCAAGAAATTTAATAGACAGCAAGATGATAAAGGGACAAAAAAATAAAAGTTAAATAATTATAAGGGCCAAAATAAGACTTCAAGAGAAAGCATAATGACGGTTTAATAAAGTCACTATATGTTTAAAAAATTAAAACTAAAATTAACCAAAAATGCTCAGATACAATAGGGTTAGGGTTAGTGATGAATGAAAGACCCTAGAACCCCAGACTTATATAAACGTCAGATTATTCCATCAGATTTCATTCTTTCTTTCTGATTATAAATCCTTACTAGAGCACTGAGGGACTGAGATGCTGATGCCAACTCATGCGAGGGGTACACCCTATATATTTACAGTCCAAGGACTAGTACACTTTATTAGAAATGGGTAGTAACATTTATTTTTCAACGAAATGTAATGATGCGTTCTTGAGAAAATGTTCTAAAAAAAGTTTTCATATACTTTGTCATTCCTCAGTTACATATTTCAAGTAAGATCGCAAATACCACTAGACAATGAAGGCACCTAGTTCAATTGATTAGACTACATTGCCCATTTTAAATTAAATTTAGATATATACGCGTATTGTTTCAATTTGGTCCCAACTCATAACTTTACTTAAGCCAGATATTCATATCAAAACTAATACCTCTCTGTGAAGCTGCTGAAGCATGTGCATAAAAACGTTATATAAATACATTTGACGTGACACCTCTCAGTGTAGATTTAGTTGAAATGTAATGGCTAAAGAAGGTAAAGGAGTCATCAAGATGTTAAAAGAGAATATTCATAATCCGATGCAGGCTGTCTCACCATCTAAACTAACTGATGAAGTACACAAGGGTTAAATACAAGCATGTTTCACAAAGCCGGCGGACTGAAACCCAACCGCAGCGATCGCTGGTTGCTGAATCGTTTCCTGCCAACACCAGCCTATGGAAAAAAGCTGATCACGTTATTTACATAAACGGTTTTCATTTGAACGTTATCTAAACCGTGAACAAAGTTCAATAGTTTATTTTTTGTTTTAAGTTTAATTTTGTATGGCTCACATTTCCTCAAAAAAAAAAAAAAACTAGGCGGGGCTACAAAAGCTACACTGAACAGATCTGATTGCTCAATGTCATCACGCAGCGATCAATTTCAGAGATGTCAAATTCTTTTATAATTTTGTTTATAATTACTCAATAAGTTGTATATAAGCCAGACTGAAGGTGGAGCTCTGAAACCATGATGGTTTCATCTATATCAGGAAGTTGCTTTTGCGCATGTGCACCCCCTCTCTGATGTCATTGTAGCGCTCTGGTCGGCTCAGCTCATATTAGCGCAATGGCAGTAGGCGGTGTCACGTAGCCCATATATTTTTACAGTAAATTTAAAAGATGGACTATGACTAATTCACCAGTTTTTGTGTCAAGTGTTAATCAAATTTCCTTTTGTTCAATTGTTTTCATTTATTTGTGCTCTCATGCAAGCATGATGAGAAAAGCATTAAGTTTCAGGTTTGATCTTTCTCCTCACATGGTTTTTGTCCTTCAAACAGCAGTGAAAAGACATTGGGGCGAGATTGTAAATAATATTAACTTCACAGTAACAATAATGTGGGATCACTGTGCTATACCGGTGATATACCTGCGACAGCATTTTGTAATTGTAAGTGTATGAATGCTGTATGCACAATAAAAACTTCGAATCAAAATATCTGCGTAAAGATTTCAAAGCTCAAGTTTATTTTATGAATATAATAATAAAAGCGTGGATGTGTTTTAAAAGATTTTATAGAAAGTAACAGGTTTATGACGCTACTGAGAATCAGGAACCAAGACTGATTAAATTAAAAAAATATTACATTATTTAAACAAATAAAAGAGAGGTGTGTAAGTGCTCTGAAAAGTTGCATGCCTGTTTCATATAATATGTATCAGAACTACGGTAAGTACCGGTACTTTTTAGCTTGCATTTAATCAAATGTGATTTTATTCCATACGATATTTCCCATGGAATTCATGAAGAATCCCATGTACACGTCAAGTTTATGAAGAAAACACTCTTTAAGAAAGAAGCTTCTTGTTTCAGACGATGTCGCTTAGATGCCTTAAATTATCGTTCATAACAGACCTTCAGAAAATATTTATGGAAACTCAGTCGTGCTGACTCAGCCCGGATACTTCCCAGTGTTCTTTTAGTCCATGGGCAACTCCCTTCCAATTATAGCATCAAGCATTAGTTGAAATATTCAGGAGTAGACTTGATTCATGTATGGCTGGATCATATACTACTTTTATCAGACAGAACACACTATATACACCAATAGCTTCCCTTTGTCGGTGAACAAATGCACAAACAGTGCTCCCAGTTAAAAATGCATGTCATCCTATGCACCCCTCAGATTTCTTTGACACGAGGGCTTTATATCAGAAGCTTGTGTCCTTCAAACACATCCCTTTGTGGCACATTTGCTCCCATGATTTTTCTTTTTCATTTCACTTTAATCAGCCTGCTGCGATTCTGGGTTTGATGGGGAGCTAAACTTTATATCTTACCATCTCTCTTAAATCATGTTTGCAGCAAGACACAGGAGGAGTGAGAGAAACCCAGGAGACACGTCGACATTAACTGACTATACACATTCTGGGGAATAGAGAATTCCTCAGAGGCCACAGTTCAGAGTGAGAGAGAGATGTACAGAAAAGTAATTCCGAACATTATTCAAAGGTCAGCACCTGCCTCATCTCCACTCTCATGACATCTCTCCAGCTCAAACGATCATCTTCAGTCTCATTAAAATGGATAAGGTGGGGTTGAATAAAACTGAAGGTGCATTTAAATTCTCATGAAGTATTCTGATTAAACCTGGAAATAACCTTCCAACAAGGAAGCTGAAATTGTAGTTCAATTAAAGAATTAAACCCAACCATTTTCACTGGGGGAAAGGCAGGGTACATACTGGAGGTTGCCAGTCCACTGCAGAGTCACAATTCTCCACCATTTACACTCCTATTCACTCCAGGGATGAATTCCGTTCTTGATTCACCTGAAGGATTTTTGTACCAGTGGTAAGCCAATAGGAACCCATGCAAGACTGGGGAGAACTGCTACTGACTGTGCCACATTGTTGCCCACATTTAATAAAACAATGGACTATTTTTATGTACTATGGATCTTATCTGTGAGTCATAATTGATAACAGCTCAATAAATGAATCCTCTCTATGTGTAGAATAAATCAATGACTTCCCTCTCTTAAAAGAGTGACACCACTGGCTTTATTTTCCAAGACAACAAGGGTGGCACCATTGCATTTGTTTTGTCACCATTATCCAATTGGGAATATCCCAAGCACTCTAGCTGTAGGTTATCTTATTTTGAAAATCACAAAAGTCCTAGACCAGCTCATATTGCACCAACCACGTGCCTTGCAATATATATTATTATATCAAAATAAGTTTACGTGTACTTTTGTCATTTGCCAAGTATACAATTTTAAAGATGATGTCGTTACAGCATTTTTCACCAGTAAAGAAGTTACTTCACAGGGTGAACAATAGATAAGCTAAACTTGTCTAACATCAGCTCTGTGAGTTTGTACTGTAATGTTAGTTTATAAAATCAGATTTTGCTTCTGACCTTTGTATTAAAACTAGTATATGAAATGTTTAAAAACAATTAAAAGTGGTCAATAGACCTTTTTCTATCTTATTGAGCAGATAATCTTACTGTATTTGTGGAATCTCGCTGTAATGCTGAATGTACTGTACACAGAGTTGCCGGTCAGCATCCCTCTCACTGAAGGAATGCCAAGAACTGTGTGACAAGATGATATCGATGCTATTGATTATTCCTCAATGATCGTACGAGCTCACTGTCACTTTCGCAGCATATTGATTGACGTTTTTGCCCTGCAGATCATATTAGATCCCCAGTCCTTCTATAACCTCTGAGCAAGCTTTTCTTATAAAACAAGAACAATCATCCCAGAGCAAAGTTTGTTAGACTTAGTCTAAATTTCCAATCACTGTATTGCAAGACAACATGTTCCCCAATCATTTCAATTAAAATATACACTATGCCTTGTATTTTTTCAGTAGAGGCCAAGAATACAACGGTTTATGTGAGTCATCGGTCAATAACTTAATATTTATCAAGTCGTAAAATAAACTTCAGGTACTGAATTGAACAAAAATTGTTTCACTTACTTTTCCATCATTGATATAGCAGACATTAACTAAATAAAAAACACAAGGTTGTTGTTTTTATTATATATGACCACCAGTAACAGTCAAAAGTTTTCCATGTGGCCTGAAATGTGGACCAACTCTAGTCTCATACTTGAACACAAACCTAAACATCTAATAAAACTTCAAAAGTCCAGAAAACTACAGCCCATAGAACCAGCAGAACTTTTCAGCAGACATTTGAAATGGAACCACTCTTAAATGGAATCCTGATTGGAAGAAAGAGTGGATAATGTTTTGTTCGAGTCTGAAAGAACACAACCATTCTGCTGTATTCATTTAACTGCAGGCTGTTTTTTAGAAACAAGGCACAATTTGTAATTGGTCAAAAGCTCCTCTGCTGATAGCACTTCTTTAAGTAACATATTTGTTCCATTTGCATTCACTGATGCTGTGTTTGTTGTTCGTAAATTAATATGTTAATACCTACTCTGTAGGTTTTTTTGCTCTAGATGCTTCAAGACAGGACTTCAGTATGGTTAAGCCATTTTCATTTTTACAATTTTATTAATTTCAGACACTTTTAATGTCTTTTTTTAATCAAAAAGGTCCTTTCTTTTGCTTCATCTAAAAGTGAGATTATAGTAAAGATCTATTTCACTTCGTGTTTAAACTTACAATAAATGTATTTAAATCTTCCTGACACAAATATTTCCATACTTCATACAAACCAAGTCACAATTGTCAAATACGTATTAATATAATTGCAGGCATGTTCATAATTGCTAACTAAACAATACCACATTGTTTTCTAGACAACTGAAGAGTAGGAACTGGCAACCTACTGGGAGACTCTACCCTCACTAGAGACAGACTCTCACATTTCACCTCACATCAGCAGCTAAGCATTCAGGAGGTACAGCAACCTTGAAAATGAGTCAGGCCTGATTCACTCTTGATTACAATTTGCCTATAATCACTAATAGAAAAATTAGAATTCAAATTTCCAAGTAGCACCCAGATGACCAGTCGTTTTCCAGAAAGTGAAACCAATATTTTATCGATTCATTCATGAGTTGCTAACATGTTTGGGGTGAGTTTAGGTAAAGCATTCTAGGTGAGCTGTCCAAGTAAGGAGTCTATAAACAGACAATGATCAGGATCTCTGGATTGTGCTAATATATATTGTGACACTGATGTGGTGAACTGAAGACACCTGTAATTGATAGTCCTGATGCGCTCCTCCTGAAACTTGTTACACAAACAATATGTAGAGAGGCATATATCCAGCTTTTCTTTCTTAAGATGTTGATTTCACCGCAATGTTGCAGGGTGACAGTGCACCAGAAGATGCTTCTAATGTTATTTCTAGCTCAGGAGGGGCATGACGCATGGATTTGGCTGGGCAAAGTGGCTCTTGATGCACTGACTCCAGGGTCAGTTCACTCCTTGTTAAGTTGCCCAAATTCCTAAATATTTAACCTGACAATGCTTTCAAGGCTGCAATCCTCCAACATCTCTTCCTACTGCACATTTTCCGTCTCCTCATCTTTCTGTGAATGTGCCTGGATACAGAACTCTGTGATTAACATGTGACTGTCACTGGAAGCCAGTTCAGCAGATTTCCTCATGATTTTGCAGCCAATGGACTTAATTCAGTGTTAAATCAACACTACTGGTGTCAATGGAATTGACCTATATAATCCATGCCTCTTAAATGGCTCAACTGCAACACTGTGTGAGATTAAGAACCACTGCCCAGTCGTAATGTAATCAACATTTGGTTTAACACTGACTTGGGTGTAGCACAATGTAGCATTTTGATGTACTATTTTGATCTGTACATTTGATTCAATAATATTCTTGTGTGAGAAACTCTTTAAAAGTTCAGAAATCATGTATTTTAGTTTAGAAATAAAAAAAAAGTTATTCTTTGCAGTGGTAGATATCTGAGTTAAAGTACTCATGGATCATATTACAATGACATACTGTTTAATATTGTTCGTATTTGCAATAATATTGATTGACAATATTGTAGACCATGTTTATTTTGACCAACTTGGTTTAAACCAACTGAAATCCACAATTTAAATACATCAATTGGAACTTTGCATAAATAAATGTCTAAATGTAACTTTTTTCTTTAAAAAAAATGTACTACAACTGTTTGTAAAAATGAAAACTAAGAGCTATTTTAAATGAATAGTTGTAAGGTCAGGAACTTATCAGTCATTTGAGTTGACCTGACTCAATAGTGGATTAATTTGAATCTCTGTTTATGCAAATAATAAAGATTAGACTTCAGATGCCCTCCCTCCGAAGAGGATGCTCATAAGCCACTGACTCTCTGCAGGATGCACAAAATGAGATTAAGTGTGTGGAATTTTAATTAATCTGGCCTTATAGTTGAGCCATTTCTGTCAAACGATTGTAATTGGCACTAAAGCTTTCCGAGTGTCACACGGGCTGAGCGCTTAAACATATTTGGCAGCGAGGGTGCACTAATTACTGCCGAGTTCCCAGATCCCTGAGGAAAGTGAGCATTACTTTTCCCAGAGCTCCATACACTGTTCCTATGGTGCAGGCAGCAGCGTGCATGCTTGAATGCGGTGGGGTAATTAGCCTCCGATGCTGCAGGCTCCATGGGGATTGATGTCTTTCATTGCTCTTCTTGATTGTAAGCATCTCTAAGGTGACAGACATTCAAAAATCCTTCAGAAACATTTAAATCTGTTTGCAATTCAGTTTGCCCATAAACTAAAAATATACAGTCCCAGCTCACACTGCACTGTATCATTTTTATACACGAGTCTTTCCTCTGAACAGAACATGGGAGTTGCCTTTTGCTCAACAAGGGGCTTCTCCAAAGTGTGCAGAGCTTCCAGAATCTTTGAGTGGGGAGAAGGGGATTTTTCCATCATTCAGCTACATGAAGAGTAAACATGCAGATGCAGTCTGGGTTTAGGATTGGGTCGCTTGGAGGAAAAAGAGAAAGAAGCATTTAAAATAATAATTTGTTATATTTTTATTATGTTTTTGACAGTTGTTTTCTCACTTCCAACGAAGGTTGAAGATACACGCATGATGCTTCAATGAACGCAGTGTGACATGTTGAGAAAAGCATCTGTTATAAATGGCTACATTATCAAGAGGGTGTATAGATGTTGGTGTCAGTGATGGATTTGCTTTTGCCTGTGAGGTTTAAGATGGAATTTTATCTAAAACTAGGGCTGGACTGGGACCAAAAAAATGTCTTTTACGAATTAAACTACAGTTGCCTCTTTGTGATTGGTCCGTTTTCTACTGCAACTAACAATTTGTGCCATAAAGTATTTTTTCCATTAAGCAACTAATTGGATAAATATATTTTTTTGTATCATTTAATGTACAATGAAAACACTATATTTATATGGTATTCCTTTGAAAAATATATATTACGTAGTACTCAATTTCGACAGACTATCTCTTTAACAAATTTCACTTTCCTAGTTATTCACACTGGAGATTTCTGAACAAGTAACAATGTTTATTCTGCGTCCTGAGATATGTGCAAAATGAACCAAATAGTATGTTAAGCAGCTCAGGTTACTATATACCTGTGCTCAGCAGCATATAATTACCCAATGAAATTCTGTTCTGTTTAATAAAACGTGGAATCTCCCTTTGCAAGGCGCACATCTATACCAACCAGGTACCAACCACCACTTTGATAACTTTTGTCTAGAGCAGGGGTGTCAAACTCAGGTTCTGGAGCTTGCAACCAGCCTGAAGGACTTCTCGTGCTGTATCTGTTGTGTTAGGTTAAGGTAGGAGCCAAACTGTGCAGGGCTGTGGCCCTCCATGAATCGAGTTTGACATCCCTGTTCTAGACGGAGATGGTGAGATGAGGACTGGATTGGACTAGCTCACTGTTCTTTAAGAGAATTGTCTTCTTTCCTGGCTAACATGGGCAAACTTGTGCATGACCTTACAGACTTTGCATCTGAAAATTCAATTACAACTAGCCAAATACAAAAATGTTTGTTGGTACGTTTCATATGACCAATAGCTTGTCCATAATTAAATGTAAACTGACACATATACGAGATTGTAGAGAAAGTATGAAATGCTTTTGACAATTTGTCCAAATTGATTTGTACCGAAGCCTTAAAGCACATTTAAACGCCATTAAATATACAATTTCAAATAGTAGTGTGTGCCATACATTTATAACTGTTACAAATTCAATATGGTATTTTACGACACCCATCTAATGAGGTCAATATTTATAAGTATCAGCTTTGAATTTGACTCGTCAAGTACTTTCACTATGGCTCAGCCTCGTGCTTCTAGAAAAAGGCTACAAAAATACTATATAGATTATTTAAGAAATTTCTTGTCCAACATACTGCACTGTTTGGGTCCATCGACACGTTTGTGGCAGCTAGTTGAGCTCGTTTGTGACAGCACGTGCAGCAGGTAATCAAGCTGAGTTGAGCTGGGGCGCGAGGTAAACAGCGAAGCAGCGATGCTGGAGCTACAGCGCCCCCCGCCTGGAAGCCGGAGCACTGCAAGCACCCGCTGCATTTAAAACCCCCTGCAAAGGACCGGGCGAGATACAGTGCGAATTTTGACTCAGACTGAGTAAAAGTTGGTCCGGGATTTTCTTGTGGACGGTTTACGTGAAGATGGCAAACAAAGGACAGCAGCCTCCCTACCTTCACTTGGCGGAGCTGACCGCGTCACAGTTCCTGGACATCTGGAAACATTTCGACACAGACGGTGAGAAGCGCCGCTTGTACTAGGAAAATAACATAAAATTAATAAAGTACACTTAGGAGATTAATTTAGTGTCATTTAAAATTAGAAACAGAAGAAATAATAATACAGAATGTGTAATACTTTTTAAATGCCAGTTAATGTTTCATTTTAAAACATATACAACATTTGTTTTTATTTTTAAAAAGGTAGTCAGAGATTAGTTCGGCCATTATTTCATGTCTTTAAAGATTTTGTTACACATTGCATTTTTACCTCAGTTTACCCTATACATTTTACAATAAATTGATACATACATGTTCTGAAATGTATGTGTCCTCACAAAATGTGCAAGACTATGAATGCTTAAAATAGCCTGATTGATTAACTAATTTATCACAAATAAATAGACTACCAGCAGCCAGAAGTTCTGAAGGGGCTTAAGTGTCCCATTGGGGAAATTACTCCAGTAATATAATGTGTCATGCAGACTGGTGAAAAATGCTATGCGGTTATGGCTGTATGGGAAGCTCCATACAGCCAGGATGATTTGTGTTTTACATGTTTCAATGCACCATTCAGTCTGAAGGTCCTCTGTTACTGTTCCCTTCCTTGACCGCCAGTGATGACCATTACACTAAACTCTATGAGAGTTTATCTTTCTGTAAAACTTACACCAATTTAAAGTTATTTGAAGAAGTGATTTGAAGTCTGATTTTTTTAGCTTTCTTTTTTGTGTCTCAAAATATGTCTGGTACTGAGATTTCAAGATATTTAGATTAATAGTACCTAAGCAGCGGCACATAGTTCTCCCCCCTTTCACCATCATTTCATGACGTAAGGGATGATTAGAGCCAAGCAAACTTTTAAAAGATCTTAACTTCTCAACAAAGCCTAAAATGTTGTTGTGCTCCATCATTAAGTTTGCCATGTGTTTTACTTGATAGAAGCATCTGTTATACACTTTCAAATGTTTTTTTTTTCAATAGTCAGAGACTATACTCTTAATGAGGCATCTATACTCAGCCAGGATGAAGGCAGCTCTGTGCATCCCAAAGACACCATTCTGCATCAAAATCTGCCTCAACCGCTTCCATAGCTTTATTGCTCACACAGACACAAAAATATCAATAAACTGTATGTTTAGAGACATAAAGTTTCAATTCAGAGAGAGGTTTGCTGTGTGAACAGATTTTCAATGCTTGGTTGTGACACCTTTATGAAACAAATGTGAATAGAAAAACAATGGCTGTCATTTTTTACTGTAGTATTGCTTTCAATGTCAAATGATGGCTTTCAAATCCATTTAAAAACATACTGTACAAGCATTGGCTTCAAAGAACCTAGATTTATACATATATCAAGTGAATTCAAAGAATCAATAATTTAAAGGCAATATCAAATGAAACATTTTGAATAATATCGACATGCATTAATGAGGGTTGATGTAAAAACAATATCTATTACTAAACAATAGAACCACTTCAGAACATTTTGTCCATGAATATCGCTGACCATTGGGTAAAATGCAGGTGTGCTGAAATTGCTAGAACATCAAAGTATGCATTGCAATGGAAATGGCCATATAACTAATGCTTGTGCTATTCCTAATTAATGCTGCAACCAACAGTCTGTAAACATTGACATTTCCAAGAACCACAAGCAAAAGAATCTCTTAAATGTAAACACAGTCAATGGGCAAAATGATGTACTTGAATGTCAAATTAATCAAATCATCTCCAGACTGCAGCATCCACTTCTTAAGCACTATACCCAATTAATCACAGTGTCTCTTTCTCTGAACCAAAAGCCAATGGACAACATAGTAGTAATAGTTTGTATGATGTTTTCTTCTATATTAAGTGATCATGTTTCACATATAACAGAATGGTGTGTCTATATGCACCAATAATGGCCCCATAATGGGATTTAAATGGGAAATCCAAGAATCATAGTCAAAGCAAAGATGGAGGCACCCAGTCAACAATCACATAGAACTATTCAGAACAAAGAACAAACTAGAAGGAAAATTATAAGACTGGAATTAGACAAATAGTGTACAGTCATCAATAATAACAGATTAGTCCCAAAATAAAGGCATGGACCAACATAACAAGACATAATGCAGACTACATCTGGGTTATGAAATATTGTCTGGTTTACCTAGGAAATAATCTAATTTCACTTAATTTGTCTAACCAGGTCTAGTTGGTTTCACACGGAGTAAATTGTAAACGATTATAAATGAAGATTTCTTTGAGTTTATTTGATTCCTGTTCAAGGTGCTTTACTAAGAACCACTTTGTATTGTCAATATAGACTTAACATTTCTTTATGGTGGTGTGCCTTGACATTTTTTCAACAAAAATGTTGAAAAACCCTGCCATATATAATTCAAAACTATAGACACAGTTATGTCATCCATATGATTGAGGGTTTTTGCTGGGGCTTTGGGGTACCATAGGAACCTTAGCAGCTAAAAGTTAAGTCTTAAAATAAATTCACCCCCTTGTAGTTTATTCACCCCCATTATGGTCAGAAACCATTTATTGTGTTTATGGGGTTTTCTTTCTGTAAATTTGAGCACTGTAAAATTGGCGTCAATAGAAATCGGCTCACGCCTGACACCAGTCTCAAGTGGCCAGTTGATGAATTTGCAGATTCAGTAACTTCCTAATATTCTTTTAGACAGAAAGTGGGAGATTGTAGTTTTGGAAATATTTATGAGGATCACAGAAAACTAATCCAGGGGTAATAATCAACCATCAGTATTTGAGACCCTCATTTCAATCATAGCAACATACTAATGAAAACGATGTAATTTACATTCTCACTTCTTATTCTGTACCATCATTGTTTTTCAGCAGCAATCTCAGAAGCATCATTTGTCTTTTCAAATAAATGGCTTTAAATGGCTCCAAATGTATAGCTCCCAATTAGAGAAATAACATAAAAGCCTTTCGAAGCTTCAAATTGGAGGCTTGCCACCAAAGTTTTTATTAAGAATTGTATTACATGGATTTGGGTGTCATTCAACAAGCCAATCTAGAGTTAACCAGCTTCAAAGCAGAGCATCGAGCCAATTCATTTCAACTGAGAGACAGTACAGTATTTATCTATTCTTAGAGTAATAAATATATTATAAACCGAGAGGTTTGGGGAAGTTCTGAACCACACTCTTTTATTTGCAGGAAATGGCTACATTGAGGGTAAGGAGCTTGACAACTTCTTCAGTCAGCTGGAGATTGCACGGAGAGGGGCAGGGGTGGTGAGTTTTCAAACAAGCTTTAACCTATCGTTAGAATCTCCAATACACCTTCTGCAAAATTCCCAACTCATCAAGAAATGTTAGGAAAACAAGTCAGGCTGTGCTAAAACTGAATATGTAAGGTACATATTTGCAAGAGAACACATTACCTGAGAGAGAATCCTTATCACGTGTAGAAAGGAAAGAGGATTGCAAGGTTACCGCCATTCTTTGCACCCACAAATATAAAGCAATGTTCTGCTTTTAGAAATTGATGTAGATGCAGCTTTAGGAATCCATTACCATCACCAGCTTAACCTTTGGGATGATTTGGGGACAGACTTTAGAAAATTGAGGCAGGTTTAATATATTTAATGTATTTGTAATATTTGCAGTTCTTCAATGGCATTTGTTTTTACCAAAACTGCATGAACATATAGAAAATTGATGTTATTTTCAGATCCTTGGGCCATGCAGTATAAGCACTTTAACATTATGGTATAAGCAGCTGAAATTAAATAACATGAAAGCTGTGCCTGATGACACACTGAGGTCACAAGAAACTGAACCTGTGGTTTAATTAAATTGCAATTAAAGCTAATTTTATTTTTGGGTTTCTTTATGACTTCATTTTTCATTGTCCCAATTGGGTGTTTTACCCTATAATGACGTCTGGTTAAATGTATAATGAAAGGGAGTAAATATGAAGAAAGAAATTAAGCTATAATCTAAAATATCTAAGAATGAAATGTCTAAAACATAGCATTCATATCACCTATAAGTGTCTGATCAAGCTTTCAAGGTTCATTTTGGAAGTATCAAGCTCTGGAAGTATGCACTACTTAATTGGGCAGGGATGGGACTTGGGAGTGGCAAAGATACGTGGGTGGCTAAAGATAAGGCTTAAATAAAAAAATTGAGAGAATTTATTTAAAGAAAGCCAAAATTAGGAACAATAATGAAAAAAAAACAGTTTAACCCAGTTTTTTGCTGTTAAGTTGAGTACTTTATCATAGGGAGCTGCTGCATGGTTTAAATGCTATGTGTCAATATTCCTTTAAAATTACACATTTGGCAGAAGTTTTGGGACATTCAACAAAGAGTTTACATTGCATGTGATTTCAACTGATCAAATGGCACAAACTTTAAAATCATAACCAACAGTACTTCTGGAAAGTGTTTGTCGAGCTGTGTTTTTTCTTAAAGCCAGTCCTTAGATAGATTGGTTGCAAGCTTAGGCTCAGACTGATTTAGTCCAGTCTGAAGACAACTGTGCTCTGTAACAGGTTTTCATGCAGAAGACTAGGATTTTCTTCCCCAATTGCCCATTTTAAATGGAAGGTCAACTCTAGAAGGAGTCCTGGTGGTTACACATTTATCAATAATGAAGGCCACTTTGCTCATTAAAACCTGCATAAATATTTGCCCAAATAGAAATAAATTAATTTTGTTCATTTTTGGATTGTGCTCTGAAATTAAATGTCAAATTTGAAACCATGTGTACACAGGTGTGTGCCTTTCCAAATCAGGTCTGATCAGGGGAAACAGAATCCACCTGAACTTACGGGCTTATGCAAATGTGCTTTCTTAGTTTTCAAGCTTTAAAAAAATAAAATGTGGGAAAAGTTTAAAGTGTGTACGTCTGGATGCACTGTAAATTAGAAAATCTATATTTCTGCTCAATACACCTAAAAAAACAATATAAAAAGACGATTGCTTCATATCGACCATTTGGCCATAAAATATTTTTATCTGTCAAAATCCGACAGATTAAGACCCCAGCTGACAAGGCAGGTGGTTCTCAGGGCAATTTTAAAGAGATTTTATTATCATCTCTGTATGTTCAGCTATAACACTTCTAATAAGTTAGCTGTTTTAGGCAAGGAATACAGCACAGAGAAATCCACACTGCACATCCCTCATGGAGTGATTGCCTTATCCAAACCAGAAGCCACAAACCGAAGAAAGCTTTTCCAATAAGCCGAGGTTTAGGGAAGGATTGATCTTCTTGTTCTTTTTGCACGCAGGATCCGTCAAATGCAGCCTTCAAAGAGCGAATGATAGAATTCATGCAGAAATTTGACAAGAACAAAGACGGGAGGATCGAGATGTCGGAGGTAAAAGTAACAAGCCGTAGCTCATCTATTATTGAGATATATGTCTCCAGACCAGTTGTAATCATTGTTACATCTTTCCATTGCACGGCCATTTAATCCCTCATCTGTTCTCTCCATCAGCTCGCTCAGATTTTGCCCACAGAAGAGAACTTCCTCCTCTGCTTCAGACAGTTTGTGGGATCCAGCACTGAATTTATGGCAGTAAGTGATGAGCCAATTCCCTTCCATTCGTTTCCATTTTAGTGTAAGATCCTATAAGATCTTTCTTTGAGGTGCTATACAACATACTCAATTCATTTTGATCATATATGTCAAAAACAAGGTTTCCTTGCATTTGAACTTTGGGAATTGACTACTTCAGAGATGTATTATGTGGATTTGAGGAGAATATGGAAGTAAGGAGAAAGGGAAGCTTTTTAATCATCCAATGTGGTTGGCAAGGGATGGAATGAGTAAGTACAAACCTCTATTTTCAGACTCATGTATTATAGATGTGCTTCTGTAATTCTCCATAGACCTGTAGAGGGAGGCATCTATCTTTGATAGGAGTCTGTGATGGAAACAAGGCCAGCTGCAAGATTAAAACATTCATTAAATGACATTTCTTGTCTCCTCTTCTCACAATGCGCAGCTGCAGTGAATAGTAAATGCACGGGGAGTAATGAAAAAGCTGCTGTAATAAACGGAAGAATTATTTACTAATTATTTCCTCACCTCCACATTTGCATGCTCCCATTTATCTGATCCATCAAACCCGAAATGTATTACACATACATGATGCTACAGTCTCTCTCTCTCTCTCTCTCTCTCTCTCACACTCTCTTTAGGCATGGAGGAAGTATGACACAGACCGCAGTGGTTTCATTGAGGCTAATGAACTTAAGGTAAATTTTCTATTTACCCAGTTCCCAAAGACACTAATGTGATGGAACAGGTGGAAACTATGCAAATCTTAAGGGATTTGGCGGCAGGCATCCACAGAGAATATACAAATGATAACATGTGTAACCAAAGCAAATGGATTATTGAGTAGACACTGCCCTCAAAGAGGGTTGGGCTGATGACACTGGAACTAGAACACTGGATTAAGAAAAGATGCTGACCAAAAATGGAAATTCTTCTTTTAAAGTTATTTAAAGTAAAAAAGCAGTAAAAGCCTTTTAAAAGTTTCTCTTGACACTAGTCCAGGGTCCCCATCACTGCTTTGGGGTGCTAGTATCCAAACAGATCAGGAAACTTTCCACCAATCCATGTACTAAGCCTCAACTCTGCATAGCTTTGTCTCAAACTAAAGAGTGCTGTGACTAAAGAAGTTGTTTTCCGTTGATACATTATAATGAAATACTTTAAAAGCTTTGGATAATTCTACAACAAAACCATTTGTGTTTTTAAATGAATAAATTCTTTGCTCCTCTCCCAAAACCTTGTCATATTGCTATGACATAAAAATCTATACCTAGTGTCATTGGCTGATGGCATAAGTCAAATCCATTGCCTCATCCCATTTGGTTCCATAAACAAAGTTACTGATGGTTTTGAAAATGCAACTTCTAGTGTTGAACACCTACTTTCTATTTGTTCAGATAATCTGTGTCGTAAAAACGATTTTTGTATTCTGAACTCAGCTAATATGCTACCATCATGTGACCAACCCGCATTATGTGAGTCTTATCTCTCACATTAAGATCCACATTGCATTATGGGTTAAAGTGTGTGACATTAAACACACTTCAGATTCTTGCAGGAAGTAGAAGTCTTCTGAATACTTCTCACCTCCTACTTTATACGTCCTTCGAACATAGTACTTACCTCAACTACTGTGTTTCACCTAACGGTAATCATCCAAGTACAGCTTTTCCAATGGGCACCTAGTGTAGCTTTCAGCATTGGCTTCAGCATTCTGAGAATTAGATGGAGCCACATCTCTTCAAAGCTCTTGAAAGGAAGTCAAAACAACATTTGGAATCAGACAATTCTCAAACCTTTGGGGGCATATACAACAGCTTTTAATCAGCATATGTGACTCCAGTTTATCATCCACCAGCTTTTTTACCTGGTCCTCCCGGTACTTTACCTGGTACTTTCTGTTGGGGGCTATCCTCAGCTCCCATTGGGCAAAAGGCGTGGTAACCCCTGTGCAGGACACCAACTCATTGCAAGGCCTCATTCCCTACATTGGCTAATTTAGTCAACAGTTTTTAAACTTTGGTTGGTATTGAGAGTACCCAGAGTAAACTTACACTTCTCAGAAAGACCCAAAGTCTGTTCCTGTCTCAAGAAATCAACATGTGCATTATATAGCAAGACATTTGGCAAAAAGAAACGTGAAAAATAAACATGGGATATTTTTTTTCAACAGGGCTTCCTCTCAGATCTCCTTAAAAAGGCAAACAGACACTATGATGACCAGAAACTGCAGGAATACACACAAACAATAGTAAGTATTGATTTACAGTTGTGGCTGATTTCAATCCATTTACTTTACTAAATGAACGGGATACATCTATCAAATGTAATTTCATTCTGAAGACCACTTAAAAACTGTAAAGTGTGGTTTGCCACCATGCTTGAACGAGTTGTTCTTGCTCTGACCCATCGGCTTGTGTCTACGCTCCAGCTGTGAGAACATATGTCCAATCCTTTAGGCCAGAGACGTTATTTTGACCTGAATAATACAGCAGGATAAATGAAAGCTTGTTAGCCTCTGCAGCAAGATAACTCAAGATGTATTGCGCTGCTGCAGTTGTATTGATTTAATAAAGCAATTCGAGCCAAGGTTAGGACATCCTAGATTAAAGAAAGCCAATGTCTCTTTTTGTAGCTCAAGATGTTTGACCTGAACGGTGATGGCAAACTGGGCCTGTCTGAAATGGCAAGGTGAGAAACGTTCATATTTATAAGTTACAAGAGATGGTGGGGCAGACCATTTATGCCACTGTGCTTCTTTTTAGGCTTCTGCCGGTTCAGGAGAACTTCTTGTTGAAATTTCAGGTGAGAAAATGTTTAAATATGAACATTTTTTTAGGAAACTAGGCAAATGAGTGCAAGTTAGAGATGTGCAGCAGTGCACTTTTCTAACAATCAATGCAACGAATATACTGTGCAAAACATAAAAAACAAGCTTTTAGAAGGAAAAGCAGCATTGGATGGGTAAACTAAGACATTTCTGTGTGCTTGTGGTCAATATTGATCAAATAAATAAATGTAAAACTATGTGGCATTACTAAAACATAATGACACTTTTACCTTTATGTGGTGATGTTGCTAAACTAAGTGCTGTGGTCAGTATTAGGTTCTGATGACACACATTAAGTTTGGTACCAAGTTCTAGATTCAAATTCGTAGAAAGCCAATAATAATGAATAATAATGGTGTCATCTGCAAATCTTTTTGCCACCATGTTGCGGATAATCTCATTTGAATTTGGAGAAAAACTGACAATTCCGTTCTTTTGAGTTTAAAAAAGTCTTTTCCAGTTTAAGTTATTTACCTTTTAGAAATTTTATCTTATCCATTTTATCTTTTGACGACAAATTGACACAAAACTATTTGTGTAACTTCAGGACATGGTAACAGATGTGCTTACATTTCATAAATAAATGTTAATGAATTCGTGAAATAAAGAAATTTGTGACAAAACTTGAAACGGCGGACATTCAAATAGATTAACATGATTCAACTAGGCATGATGCTCTGCAATTATTGAGATAAAATATATCATTTTGGGATTAATCTCCAAAAATAGCCACATGCTGTATCTCCAGACCAACAGGGGACACTGTTTTGAGTTCATGGCTAAAGTAACATAGGCACGTTTTGAAGGCCGTGAACTTTTGCTGCTTTACAGTGTAGAAGAAGTTGGAAATATAGATGTTGTGGAAAAATTTAAAATGGTTGAATGGAGGAAGCTTATATCAATAAAGGAAAAAACAATTTTGCTTCTACAACGCATTGTTTGAATGTAATAGCATGAACATAAGTGAAGGTGTTAGAGGTGCTATAGTTAAGGTTGGAGATGTGGTCTGGATATAGGTCAGTCCAATAAGTGGATCTATGGTCTGCAGTAGACACATACCAGAATCTGAATTCTGATAAGATAGCTTTACTGCTTGGCATCTAATGAGAACACTGTTATGCGTCTATAATGGATTCAACAATCCCCATAAATCCATTTTGTTGAAAAATGACACAATTTCAAGTCATAATGGTTTAGAACAAGTGTCGCTAACTAATACATTTTAGGTTTAAGCATTTGTTTATTGCTAAGCTAGTTCTATGCATAGAAATATTTTTGCACAAAGTGAAAAGAAAAAAACCCACAAAAGAAAAATGACTGAATTTAAATCCGGTGACATCCTGTTGATAAATGAGCTTATAAAAAGCTTCACCTGGCTCCAAGCTCTCATGCTTCATGTGTTGTTTGAATTTTTTTATTTTTTTACAGGGAGTCAAGCTGACTGCTGAGCAGTTCAATGCCATCTTTACGTACTACGATAAGGTAATGAACAATAAGATGCAGTGTTTCCCCTTAAATGTTTAGGGGGGTGCCAACCGGCAGCGAGATTGGTTGGGTCCAATTACAAGCTATGCAAATTCAAGTTTTCCATACAAATTAAATGGTGCTGAAACAAACTATATTTTGTGTGGGAGGTAGGTGGGGGTTTGAGCATTTAACCCATTTATGAAGCGTGTTGTCCTTCTTTATGCACAGTGATATATTTTGCATATAACAAGGCGCCCCCCTTATTGAATGGTAGGGGAAACACTAGGAGATCATTTATAAGATTTTGTTCAGATTTATGTCTAGTGACACTTATGTTTTTGAAGTTTGATGTTACCCCTTCAAAAAAACTTTGTGGTTACAAAACAGTGTTCACTGTGAAGGTACGTGTGAAGGTACATATACATTTGCAGAGGCACCCATACCTTCTTCCACAGCACACATCGAACATAATATAGAAACTGCTTTGATTGAATGTAAACATAAAAACAGCTGATTTACGACAGCTGCAGTTATTACAGAAATCTAATAGGAAAACAAGTACAACGTAAATCAGGCCGTGCCTCCACTGCATAAGTGCGTTCCAATTACATTCTATATAGTAGGTAGTTTAGTAGGTAACATTGTTTGCTCAACAAGATTTACTGTCTTTTGTCTATAACTTATTTTCTTTATTTATAGTTTTATCAAACCATCTCTTTATGTTGTTATATTTATATGTAATCCTAATGTAAATAAGTAACCAAAGGGAAAACAATGCTTTATTCGCTGGTAAGCTGTTCAACATTATGAAGAGCTTCTAATGCATCAATGTCCTTTGCATCGAGAGATTATAGTATCTTGTATTGTTTTCATGGAGATTTAATCAGTATTTTATGTGTTTGTTTACTTTTGCATGAATCAAACATGCGGTTTCACAAGTTTCTGGTAATTTATGTGCAGCTCTTTCAAAGCCCTACATTTTCCTCTAGAGAATTTCTTTGGATTCTCATCTTTACAAAACAACACAGAACGGATTCATTTTTTAGTGGCTCATCGCTGCCACTGCAATGTTTTTATTAATGTCCCATGCACAGCTATACCTTATCTTTCTAGAAAAAAAAAACTGAAATAGCTGGTAATAGACTTTGATGTCTGTGCTTTGAAGGATGGAAATGGCTACATTGATGAGCAGGAGCTGGATGCTCTTCTGAAAGACCTCTATGAGAAGAACAATAAGGTGAGGAGGAAGCCCTAGAGTTATCTGCCAGAGCCAGATAATGCCTTTACTCACACTGCTTTGTGTTTAATCTCAGGAGGTGGACTCGAAGAGCCTGACCGGTTACAAGCAGAGCATCATGGCGCTGTCAGATGGAGGAAAACTTTACCGCTCTGAGCTGGAGATCGTCCTCTGCCGGGAACCAATGCTTTGAAGCTCCAGCTCAGCTCTGTGCCAGCTGCATCAATACTGTAACCGTGTGCATGTGCCGGGCACCACCCTTCCCCCTCTGTATCATTCTGAATGAGTGTGCAGTAAAAAGCACAAGTCTGTACCTTTGCTCTCCCTTCCCTAAACAGCCACTGCATTCCTTTGCCTGCAAACTGCAGTTATATGATGCCCTCTGCTCAATTTTAAATTAAATATTTAAAAAAAGAGATTTTTTTGAAAGAGTAGCAGACCTGTGGTGTAATAATATAATTAGTGTAGTTTGCATTTCAGTTTTTCATTCTTCTCCATTTCATTTAGTTTATGCCCAAATAATGTTTGGTTTGTTGTGTTTTTGTTTGGCTGATACTGTTTGGGGATGCAACTCAATGAGACTATGAATTAAAGTTAAGTTATACGAGATTGGTGTTTTGAGCTTTATATATGCTAATCTCAGAGAAGTTCATCACATATCGTCTGCAGTCAGCTGGATGGAGACTGCATTTCTAGTAAAAAATCTTTCATAATTGTGCCCTGATGCGTTTAAAACATAGTAAATAATTTATGTACTAGACTTTCCTCTTACTTAGCAGAACTTGAAGGAAACTCCTATTAATTAATCATAGGAACATGCAGAATTTATTACAAAACCAATTTTGGTTTGATTTCATTTCAGTTCGAGTTTTCTACATTGCTGTGAGCACATTGTTTCTATCAAATAATTTTTCTTTATGATTTTTATGTTTAAGATATAATCCATGCTATCTCTAAAAATGTTTATCTTCATATACCAGTCAGAAACTAAGCTTTTTTCACAGGCCTATTTCAAGGGTTAACTTTTCTAAATGGTGATCAACAGTAAAAATCAGAAATTTTACCTCTTCCCAACAGGAACAATAATCAAGAATACATGATTATTTGGAGTCATGGCTTTGCTGCTCCGCAAAAACTAACAATGCATCACTGTCAATGTTGTTACTAATCTTTGACGTCCAAGACTGAATTTGTCATATTGCAATTTAAGATATTGACAATTAAAGGGTAAAATCCCTGGGTTTTAAAAGGATAAAAAAAATTACAAATTTTTTACCTTGTCCTGTCCCGCTCAAAAGCCATGACATGTGAGAGTAAATGCTTTGCTGAGTTGGACAGTTTTGCTTTCTCCAGGGGAGAAAAACACCTGGTGTGGTTTTTTTCTCCTCTGGATTACAAATATAAAAATTTATATATAAAAATATAAATATATAATAATAAATATATTTTTTAAAAGTACAAATATTGATTGTATCAGTTTAATTTAATGGCTGTTTCAGACAGGAACAAAATGAAGGGGTAGGTAGTTGCCCAGAGTGTATTTTGAGATTTTGACAAATTTCAAAGCATTTCCTAATGTATGTGTAAAAATACATTTTATCACCAAAAATTGTTTAATTTGATAACACTGAGAAAAAGTTTAGACTTTAGGCCACATTTAGACTCGAATCACCCTGAAGTGGCTGCGAAATGTCCCCAACACATAAGTGTCAAGAAAAAGTCACTCATCAAATACTAGCTACATTTGAATACCGGGTCCAGACCGTCGTAGGGCTGCACTCTCTCACACTCACTGTTGAGAGTTTACTTTTCTCCTGGATGCAAGGACAATGGAAGTGTTTGTTTTAGAATTACTTTTGATCCCAACATCCCTAAAATATTTTAACCAGAGAGTCAGAATACAGTTGATCCCCATTGTGCTGTTGTGGGAACAGCTTGAATGAAGGGATTATCCATCAAACAACGTCATCTAGTGGGAGATGTTCCAGTAACATAGGGGTGAAACTGAATCTGCTTTAGAAACACACATCTGTGCTCTGCAATGTTTTGCTGCAGGAGTGATGTTTTGTGTTTTTGGTGTATTTAACATTGTTATTTTCCAAAAAAAACTGTTCCTAACTCTTATAGTTCTAATATTTTGCTCTATTTACTTTTTAAAGTTATTCAAGTTGCATTGCTTTGAAAGGGTTTCCATGGTCAATGTAAATGAACAATTAAGAAATTATACTACATTCTTCCATTTTATCAAATGAACAGTAAGATTAAAATGGTTTCTTAGCTCTAGACACTTTTGATAGGAAAATACATTAAAACATTGGTTCATTCTTCAATCTTTGAATCAGTTTAAAAGAAACAATTCTGCTATGAGATAGAGGCTGTTTAGTGATTGTCAAACTGACAAAATTACAAATGAAAAGATTCCTGCTCTTTTATTGATGATGTTTAAATATATCTGCACAGGAACTCAAAATGGGCGACTCTATTCCGCTCTTATCTAAAGCATTTGCTCAGGGAAATGGGAAATAAAGGATGTTTTTCGGCTGAAAACATTAATTAAGAAAGTAAAGGACTTTATATTCTTTATGAACCTTGAATTGTGCATAAAAACATTTTTGTCCGTGATTCAATGCAGAACTGGATTAAATCTATATTTTTAATCATTCTTAAAATGCAAAACCTTAGTTTCTTCTATAAATTTAACTGACAAATCCAATTCACTTGTTGTCATCCTTATTTTCATCAAAATGTACATACAGTAGATTCTTTTTTTAGGTATCAACACTATGAATTGACATATATTGAATCATGTAGTAAACAGAAAGTGTTAAATAACTAATGAAATCATGAAATATGAAAACATGTTTCATATTTTAGATTCTTCAAAGTAGCCATGGCTTACTTTGCTAACACTGCTTTTATGAGCTTCATGATTTAATCACCTGAAGATGTTTTACAGTTGTCAGGGACTATTTGTCGAATTTCTTGCTTCCTAAATGTGCCTGGGACCAATAGAGGCAGAAGTCAGTCTGGGATACAACTGACACAGCCCTATTTAAAAGAGTCCATTTTTTTAGGGTCAGTTCAACTTCCATCAGTCAGCGGTTTCAGAAAAAAACAGTCTAGTTGAATGCCATACAGAGCTTTTGTAGCAGACATTTAAGTGTAAACTGTTGAAAAACAGTGCAGGAATCAGGCCTTTATGGTCAAACAGCACCTAAAAACACAACACGAAAAAATGAGTCCTAATTTGGTTCTTCATGTGACACTAAAAGGCCAAAAGGTGTTCTCTACATGTATGATTCCCATTGTGAAGCACGGAGGGGGTGAATTGGTCTGGGGGTGCTTTTGCTCAAAATTGAGGTTAGAGATCTGCCAACTCATCTGGTTTGAGTTTAGTCTGACCATTGTGAACTGGACATTCACCCAAAATAATATCTCCAAGCTTTGTGAGAGCTACGTGACTAATAAGGAGTGCTGCATTAGATTACCTGGCATAGAAAGTCACATGATCTGGACACAGTCGAGTTTGTCATAAGGTAAACCTTGTGAAGACAAAAGGGATAACAATTGCTCATTGATGCTAGATCCTCCTTCAAGACTGCTGGAAACCATTTAATTTCAAGCAAAATGTGGGCAAAGCAAAATGGGCATGCCACCAGTGTTCCCAATCAATCCATCAACTTAAACTAGTAACATACAGCTTGCTTTGTATGTACGTACCCGCCACTCTATGCTCAGTCTACAAGGCAGGCCCTGAGAAAATTGGTAGATACTAAAATATCATCCAAAGTCTTCCACTCAACTTTCTGATTTACTAGATGAGGGTGGCACTTTGGCGCAGTTGGAGCACAGTGGCCTTCCTGTTAGAATGTGGCTGGTTTGAGGCCTGCAGGTGACCTTTCTGAGAGGAGTTTGCATGTTCTCTTTGTTTCCTCCAAGCACTCTGACTTCCCCCACAAAACTAAAAACATGTGGCTAGCCCAAGGCCACAACAGCGGAATGGTCCTGGCAGCGGAATGGTCTAGGACAACCAACACCACCAATACCCCACTTGCCTTACAATGACCGTTAATGTTATGTAAAAATTCTATATTCTATGGCAGAATCTGTCTACACCACCTGACCTTACCCCCTCTCATCCATTATCTGAACCACTATTGTAGCCTATTCTTATTATGTATAGGAAAAAAAATCCCTCACATGCGTGGAAGTACTAAGATCCTTTTAATCTTACCGTCCAGAAGATATAATAGTGTGCGTTTAGCGACAATACAAAAGTAATTCTATTATTATATTGTAAATTCTGACTGGAACCTTACAAATACCTATATTTTATTTCTCAATAACATAAAAAATAAAATTCATGGCTATCACCGCTGTTTGCGGAACTAGTTTCCAGCCCATACATATAAAACAGCAGACAAAGCAAATAAAAAAACTTAACATTTGCGAAGATCAATCTCTTTAGACAAAGATTAAACCTCATTGTTTCTTCTTATCACTGGATCTCCTGCAAAGCACAAGATGGAGCTTTCCCCAAATCTACCAATGCTCTATCTGCATTCAGCGAAGGCTAGTGTAATTATAAAGGCCTTTAATGTCCTTGAGGCTCAACGTGAGCCTCATAATTCTTTCAGAAAATTAAAAGCAAAAGAAAGGGGGATGGTGGCTGCAAGATAATGAATAGATTCGTGAAAATGGGTTTCCTAGATGCTGATTCTTTTTTTATGTCCTGAAAATATGCCCATCATTTGCCAAAATAATTAAGTTAATATGAAATGTCTGATATGAATACTGACAGCAGGACGGAGGACGCAATCTGCTGTAGGCAGGAGATCCGTAATATTAAAAATCTGGAAAATGCATCAATATCTTTTTATAGCAATTCGAGCATCAAAAATGATCATTCATGTACATGTAGTGGCTTTCCTTGTGTGTCTCTAATGCATTGAATGAAACAACAATGACTCCAAGTGGCTGTTATTATAGTTGCACTGCCATGTCACTGTGGAACACATGGTGATATTCTTGTAGTAGCCACATTACAGTTTACTTGTGTAGAGATTTGTGTACTAATTTCTGCAAATCTATCTTTCTGTTTCGATCTGTATGTGTGTATGTTTATTGGCAACTATGTTCTGATATATAAATATGTTGGCACGGTGGTGCAGTGGGTAGCACTTCTAGTCAAAAGGTTGCCGGTTCAAGGCTTGCCGGTGACCTTCCTGGAAGGAGTTTGCATGTTCTCGTCATGCAGTCGACTCCAGTTTCCCCTACAATCCCCAAAACATGCAGCAGGTTAATTGAATAATCTAAATTCCCCTTAGGTGTGAATGTGTGGAAAGGCGACCTGTCCAGGGTGTACCCCTGCCTCTTGCCCAATGTGCGCTGGAGATCCCTGTGACCCCTAAACGGGAATAAACAGGTTGGAAAATGAATAAATGAACGCATCTTGTTTTCTGTAAACATGCACCAGTTTGGAAACACATTTTTAGATATACAATAATGTAATATATGGGATGTTAAATTGTGACGTTTGTTTGATTTCATAGAACAGTTTGTGGCGCTTGCCGATCTGCTGAATTTTGATAATTCTTTATGTTATAACTCAGCCGTACAGTTTCCGATCACAACCAAACTTGCCATATCTGTTAAGAATTGATGTCTGAACACATCACTATAGCAACCGAACCCACTGTCTCAGTTATAGTGTCATACAGTGGCCACATATCCCTTTTTCTGCAGTTTTGTACTGCTATTTCAAACTGTACACTTATGTACCTGTAAAAAAAGACTATTGTGGTAAGTTTCCAAAACCAACAGGAAATTATTTTGCAAAACCTCTAAAAAATGGTTCTTCGCATTTCTAATACCCTAATGAACTCCTCCTTACCGTGTGTTCACACCGCATGCGAATTGAGCGGAAAAAACGCGCTATTCGCGCCTTGATAGACGCTTGATCAGCTCATGTTTACTCGCTTCAAAATTCCACTCAATTCGCGTGAAGTCACGTGACTCCATGGGGCGGAGCCTCTTAGAGGTATGAGGAGGCTTTTAAACCTGTGGTTTGGAGACATTTTGGCTTTGCTTTCAAGAAAGATGGGGGAAGAATGGTAAAAAAATATATCACTGTGTGCAAGCACTGTTTTATCAGATGTAATTATACAACACATGAAACACGACGCGCATCTGCAGCATCATCAAACAGCACCTCTGCAAACCTGATTCAAGCAAGGAACACATACAGCAAGAGAGTTTCTGTGATTCAACCAGTCAACCCCAACTAATTCAGAGACACTCAGACTTCTGAACTGTTTTCATTATTTTGTTTTTTTAAAGCATCCATTTTTGAAGACATGTATTGATGTTTGATTTTGCAAAATAATGTGAATTCAATCAAACACCTGTTTTTTTATCTCTTCATGGTATCTATACAAAGGTTAATTTAAAAATTACTAATTTACTAAGCCATCACAACCTAACTGAAAACCGTGGTTAAAAGTTGAGGTACGTACCAAACTGTACACTTTTGGTAGTGCCACTAGGTGGCCACTGGAAATTCAACATTTAACTTTAATAAGATACTTTTTTTTTTTTTTTTACTAAATTTGACATATGCGACAGAGTCTTTACAGACTATGCTTTGATATGGTTTTTCTCGTGTAATTTGACTGTTTTGTTCTGTAATGTTTACAATTCTCGCTTTAATACATATCCTAATAATTGATTGGTCGTAGTGCATATGGCAGCAAACTGGCCACCGAGAAGCCCTTTGATCGCTGCTTGCAGCTTTACTTTAACTCTACAGTTGGTGCTTGGGTTCATTCGTCATTACCGAGTGTCTCTAGCAGTTCTGCAATCTAATGTCCTTGGAGGCGCTATAAACTAACCGTGCGCGTTTGCACAAATTCAACTAGCCGCCGCGGTGCTTTTCCTTTCTACAAGCCTTCTGTACTTCCAGCCATGGCTCTGCTCAAATCCAGCAAAGTTCTGGCCAGTTTTGGCTCCCAGACTCCTGTTTTAGGCGCCTTACAGCTCCGTACAAGGTAACGTTATCATTTTTCTAATCTGCAAACTCCGAGCTCTCAAGTTAGCTTATGCTAGCGAGTTAGCGGACAAGTGCCGAACACCATTGAAACGACAGTAATCCACTTTATTGTTTTCCACTTTTAACGCGTTCAATTTCACAAGACTTAAATGCTTTATGCGAATTAAACATTGCAATTATGCCGTACACGTAAATCAGACGTAAAATGTGTGGCTTTGAAATACGTAACGTTAATTATTGTTGAGAATCACAATTTATGACCCGATTCATTTGTTGTAGCTAAGTTATATTGATTGATTTAAAGAGGTGGATTTAATGTCATTTTTACGTCGCAATCCAAGAAAATCAAAGCCGTTTCAGCAGAAGTATATAACGTGTCATTCCTCACCAAAGCTGCAAACTATTTTTATTTAAATCACAATTAATCTATTTACTTTTTCCCCCAAGTTTTTCTTTCAATTTTAATATTTTGGGTTTTTACTGTTGAAATCAATATTCTTACATGTTTGTGGGTTTTTGTTTATTTATTTGTATTGGCATAGTTTGATATTGACATAAATTAAAGCAGGAACATTGCCCTTTATCTGCCTTCTCAAATGTATCCAGCCAGTATATGCATATAATGTGGATGCCATGTGATTTCATTGTGGTCTCACTTGTTAAAGGTGAAATGGGCAGTGTGGGAACCTGATGCGTGATTGGTTCTTATGAGGGAGGTTGTGTTATTAGTCTCCTTTCATTGGATTACAGCACTACTAGTTTATGTGGGATTTTTTTAGGTTGTAATTCTACTCCTATTTTACAGTAGATGACCTACAACTCATCTAGGCAAACTTACATTTTCTTCTTTTAGATTTAGAAAGAAAAGGTCATTCAGACACTCTAAACCAAGCTTCTATCAGAACAAACCAAGCTGTTTAAACTAGTAAACAATGCTTGCTTTAACAGCAGTAAACACCAGGTTAAAGTTCAGACCTTGCTGTAAGCCTGATTAATGGTGGTAGAAGAGTTTAGCTCTGAGTTTCTGAGATTTATTTGGTCCAAACCAACAGCAGCTATGATGTATTTAGCCATAATCTACCTTTAGAGTTTCTCAACATTTGTTTACATGCATATAATAATCATATAACGGTGTCAAAAAACGGTTTCGGTGTGATTCATTTAAATCAATGAACCGGCTTCTCCCATTGCATCACAGCTCCAAATGTTGAAAAAAGTCTAGCAGAATTGTGTGACTCAAGCATTACTTAATTTCTGTAAAGAATACTACCAGCACCTGTATAAGAGTGACAGTTAATGCTGGTTGCATGTCTGCAGAAGAGACTGGTGGGTCTCTGATGGTTACTGGTGTTTTCATCTCTATGAGCTGTGCCTCCAATCAGAAGTGCGTTCATGAATGAGCTTTACATGCAAAGACAAAATGGTGAAATTTGGTTAAAAAAAAAATAAATACTCCAATCAGATTATATCTAAGATCTCCTGATGATAAACCAGTTGTCAGTAATTGATAAACTACAGGGTGGCATGTTGGTGCAGTGGGTAGCACTGTGGCCTTTCAGCTCGAGGCTCGCCAGTGACCTTTCTGGGAAGTGTTTGCATGTTCTCCCCGTGCTTGTGTGTGTTTTCCCCAGGTACTCTGGTTTCCCCCACAATCCCAAAAACGTGCATCAGGTTAATTGAATAATCTAAATTCCCCTTAGGTGTGCTCTGCACCAGCAGATCCCAGAGACCCCGAAAAGAAACAAGAGGATAGGAAGATGAATAAATGATGAACAGCGTAACAGTATATTTTATGTATGTAAATGCATCTACTTATTGATTTGGCCCAAATTAGATGAAATTAACCAAAATGTAGTCTGAATGCATTTCACTTTGATTGGTCAAAATTGGGCTAGGTTTAATTCTCTCATTTCCTCTTTCCTCTTCCCCTCAATTTTGAGGTTAAATCTGGATTTAAAGCCCAATTAAACCTGATATATACCTCCCAAAAACATGAAAGTACCATAAGCTCAGTGATTGGTTGTTTGGGGAGTTTCTGTGACATCATGTGTGTGTGCCATGAGCACAATAAAGACCAATTCTCTGAGGTATTGATCATAGAAGTGCAGAAATATATCTACATGTATGTTTTCAGCAGAGTACAGACAATTTATAGTATTTGTGACAGGAAGTTAACACAGTAAAACACTTCTCAGCACTGGTATTGCAGGCAGGCTACACATGTAGGCTTGATTCAGAAATATGAACTGGGCTTTACAGTCTTCTCATCAGAAAGGAGTGCTTTGATTTTTCAAGATGACTTTTATGTCTCTTTTTTTTTTTCCCAGCTCATGGTGGACTGAGGTTCAAATGGGACCCCCTGATCCAATCCTGGGTGTCACAGAGGCTTTCAAGCGTGACTCCAACCCCAAGAAGATGAACCTGGGAGTAGGAGCTTACAGAGATGATCAGGGAAAACCATTTGTCCTCAGCAGTGTTCGGAAGGTGCCACATTCTGAAGAATTCAAAATCTGATTATAATTTCATAGGTTTCTTATAATTTCGATTTACGTTTTAATAAACCCATTTGTAGATTTTAAAACAACGAATTATTAAAAGTTTGTAAATATAACTATTTACAAGTTGCGATAATTTTTTGAGTCTAATTAAAAGTGTGGAACACGTGGCCAATTTTGGTCTTGTCAGGCTGAAGCCCAGATTGCTGCTAAGAATTTGGACAAAGAGTACCTTGGTATTGGAGGTTTGGCAGACTTTACAAAGGCCTGTGCTCAGCTGGCTCTCGGACCTGATAATGAAGTCTTGCAGAGTGGAAGAGTAAGTACCATAACATGGAGTCTCTTGATTAATTGGTAATTACATTTGATTGTTAATGCTAGTTCTCTTTATAAACAGAGCATCACTGTCCAGACGATCTCAGGAACTGGATCTCTGCGTATTGGAGCTAACTTTTTGGTAAGGAATTGTTGTCAGCAACACGTGTCAACAGTGATATGAAATATTCATTTTTTTTGTCAATATAGGCTCAGTGTTTCTTCTAGGTTTAAAGGCAAGGCAAGTTTATTGGTATTGCACATTTAGTAGTACAAACACAAAGTGCTTTACATATGATTAAAGTTCTAGAAAAACATAAGAAATACAAAATTGAGAATCTAGAGAGAGTGGAAGTCAAGATTTAGGTTTGTGGGCTACGATGTGGGATGGGACAGGTGAGAGGTTCTAAACAAACTAAACTGCTGGAAAGGACCAAACCTTGTAAGGGACTGGAAGGGGAGTGGTTGTGAGTGAGTGGTGCTTCTGAGTCATGGTTGTAGTATAATACAATTATGGGTCGTAGTAATATTTACTTTATGCTCTTGTAAATATTTCTATTTAAAATTTCTTTTGGGTCAGGTCTTGCCAGCCTTAAAGGTTTGGAGCACTATCCCTATTGGATGGTAGAGGAAACACTGAGGCTTATTGTAAGAATTCACTGAATAATGTTTTCTTTTTTTGACTAGTCTCGTTTTCACAATGCATCCCGGAATGTGTACCTTCCAAAACCTTCCTGGGGAAACCACACACCCATCTTCAGAGATGCGGGCATGCAGCTGAATGCCTACACCTATTATGACCCCAATACATGCGGATTTGATCTTAAAGGAGCCTTGGATGACATTTCAGTAAATAAAAATCTTCTCTGTTAGCATATCTTTAGTTGAATATGAAACAATATTTATTTGTTACGTTTGTTCCTTTCAGAAAATCCCTGAGAAGAGTGTGATTGTGCTCCACGCATGCGCTCATAACCCCACCGGTGTGGACCCAAGACCCGAGCAGTGGAAAGAGATTGCTGATCTGATCAAGGTAGCTGCTTTTGGCATTGTATTAAAGTCCAAAATCCAGCTGACAGTAGAAAAGCGAGAGATAATGTTAGAGAGGCGTATGCATTATCATGTCAGTGCCTTATCTGTGTTACTGATAAAAAAAAACTTTCCTCAGTCTCAAATGAAGAACTGTAAATCTGATATTACTTCACTCTTCTTTCTACAGAAAAGAAATCTGCTGGTGTTCTTTGACATGGCGTACCAGGGATTTGCAAGTGGTGACATTGATCGGGACGCTTGGGCGGTGCGATATTTCATCGAGCAGGGCCACAATGTTCTTCTGTCCCAGTCCTTTGCCAAGAACATGGGCCTGTATGGTAAGCATCTAATAGAATACGAACAAATCTGTTATATTCACAAACACTACACTTCATTTTTATTTTTTTGTGTGTATAATGCTGGAAATTTAAAAAAAACATCACAACACTCAAAAGTTCTCCAAGTTGCAGTAGCCATGTTTCCATGTAATTAATGCGCAAAACTGGAATATTGCATAAAGTATTTGCTAATAAAGCAAACAACGAGAATACATGATCACTCCCTGATAAACTGGGGCTAAATATCAAATGACAAATGAAAGTTGTTGAGTTAGGAGAAAGAAAAAAATAATCTGGGCTAATACTTGCGTCTTAGAACATGTAGACGAAACACAATTTTTTTTTTGTGCAACATTCCAAAATGCATAAAATTAGGTGGATGGAAACGCAGCTACTAACAAGATGGCAACCAGCCAGTTACACCAGCAGTTAAAAAAAGTCATTTTTGTCTGTTTGTGGCATGAAAACAATGAATGAACTCATTAACTACCTTTGGTTAATTAGTTGATCACCTGCAAACCGTGGGCCTTCATGAACTTCATGATGGAATCACCTGAAATCGTTTTAACTTTGTGTCCCCAAGCAAAATTGCAAAAACCATCAAGCGATACAATAACTAATTATATAAAATAAAGCAATTGGTCTCCAGGACACTAGGAGTGCCCCTGGAAGGGTTGACATCACCTCTGGTATTGATGTTCAGTTCACCAGTCTCAAATATAACAGCATCTCAGATTAGTAGCACCATCACTGTTGAAGATATTGTTTTCATGTAAATAGAAAGTGTATATTTTAATAATGTGTATATTAAGAGTACACTTGCAGATACTTTCATATATTTTGTTGTTTATTGTGGGTTTATAGTTTTGTTTATTTCTTCATTCAGATTTTTCATCTGTTAAAATGCAGATTTTCAGAGGATTTTGTGAGGCCCCTGTTTTAATTACATAAAGGGCTGAACATCCATCCAACTCTGATTTTCAGAATTGGCTCTGCTCAGAACTCATTCAAGACTGTTGAGACACAATTACACAACTACCTCGTGAAAAATATAAAATTAATTTGAATCTGTTTTCCTGCTCAACTGTATCATTTTGAAAAAGTTTGAATGCATTCCTGTGCTCTGTGTATTTAAGGGGAGCGTGTTGGTGGGTTCACAGCGATTTGTAATGATGCTGAAGAGGCTAAGCGTGTAGAATCACAGCTTAAAATCCTCATCCGGCCAATCTACTCCAACCCTCCCATGAATGGTGCCCGCATTGCCTCCACTATCCTCAACACGCCTGAACTCTACAGCGAATGGTTAGTCCACCAGTTAAATCCCAGTCTGTAGCTGTGTTTGCATCAACACTTTTTTTTTCTGTGCATGCGTGTGAACGATTAGAGAGGTCCATATGATTTTATTTTAACCCTTTGTAATGCTAATCATGGGTTGAAAATTATACTATTACTTCGTTTTTTTCTGTGATTTAATAGTTTAGCAGCTAAAATTTTGATAACAAACCCGTTCTGAAATACATGATCCATTCATTTTGTGGGAATTTTAAATGATTCATTCCAAAAATGAGCTGTCAGTGCAGCTTATGATGCATTATCTGCGCTTCCTTGATTCCTTTTTTTCCTGGAAGGCTCCAAGAGGTGAAGGGCATGGCTGACCGCATCATCAGGATGAGAGAGATGCTTGTTTCAAACCTCAAAAAAGAAGGCTCTACTCACAACTGGCAGCATGTCACCGACCAGATAGGAATGTTCTGCTTCACTGGGCTGAAACCAGAGCAGGCAAGTCAAGTGAAAGTCAACGAGAAGCCCTCAAACTTTAAAATTTGTGCTTTACTCACTGTCTTTTCTTCTCTTCGTTAGGTTGAACGTCTGATTAAGGAATTCTCTATATACATGACAAAAGATGGACGGATATCTGTTGCTGGTGTGACGTCTGGCAATGTGGAGTATCTAGCACATGCCATCCATGCAGTCACCAAGTGAAGTTGTGATCCAAAAAGTGCAATTTATCAAACTGGGTGATTTAAATTTGGTGTTGAAATTTAGCTCAAATTTGAATTGCGTTTTCCTATCAAATTTAGTACAAAACTGAGTGCAATACGTTTAAATCAATTAAAGCTGGGTGGTTACTTTTAAAACATACATGAAGCTTCAAGTGATGTGATCATGATTTCTTCCTGCAAGAAACAGTTTTGGTTTAAATTATTTATCATTATACTGTGTCCACTGATTTAAGCCTGGTTCACGTGAGATTAACACAGAACTAAGATGTCATGGCTCATGAGTTTGACTTGCAGAAGAACAATTATTCACATTTGACCTTGTGGTTCATGTTCTTATCAGGTCCATGTTTCAGCATCAAAGGTCTTTTTTGAGCAGAAACATGCTTCTGATGATAAAGCACTTATTCTCTTCATTGCTGTGTAACATTGCTACCAGTTGTGAACGTTTATAAAAAGTGTGCACTGCATAAACGCTTCTGAAATTGATAATAGAGTATTTCTTGTATTTGGAAAGTAAAATAGAAACCATTAAACGAATTAAAGAGCATCAACTCAACAGTTACTCATGCTATTTAATTGTTTAAAATATTATGTCATCTGATCTACTGACATAATTAAATGACTATGAAACTCAATTGAGCTGATGCTTTAAAGAACAAGCTGCTATTTTTGTTGATTTGAATTGTACGAAAATGTGAATATGGTTGGAATTTTAAAATATATATTTTGTGATTTTTGAAATTTTGTCATTCAGAAATCATTTTTAAATTCATAAAATTAAGCTTTGCAAAACACGTGTCTTAGTAATCTTTGTTTAAGAAAACTTTGACGGTTTTAAGTCATAAGAAAAAAGGCATTTAATGCGTTTTACTGATGGTGTTGAAGTGTTAATTATTGTATAGTTGGTGGATAATAGTGCAATTAATGCAAACAAAAGGCGATTCCGGGGTACTTTTTAACATAAAAAACCGTCTGTACTGTTTAGAACTGAACAATACAAGCAAGTGGTGTTTAAAGAAAGTGTACACAAATAAGTATCTACATAAACATTTAAATAACTAAACATTTTAACCGCTTTCTTTGCACTATAATGGCGGGAGGGTACCACAAATAGTCGAACGTCATGACGTAAAACGCGAGACGGGTGAATTCTAAGCACGTGACTAGATGAAAGCGTCATCAAGCTGTCACCATCACACTACAAGTTGCCTCTCAAATTAAATTATCCTTAAATAGACGTTGAAATGAGTTTTGCGTTTAAAAACTGTTCAAACTTAATGGTCACCGGAGCCAGTCGAGGCCTGGGGCTGCAGATAGTAGAGACTCTAGTAACGGGAGGTTTCTTCCCCGGTAAAATAATCGCTACTGCGCGGAATCCAGATGGAGCCACGGTAATGCCCTGAGCACACTGCTGAATGTTGCTTTGCTGAAACGTGTGCAGTTCATACCAACATTCATATCTCATGAATGTACTACTGAGCTTTTTTACAGTTTTGTCATGCCGTTTAAAAACTCTACCGTTTTTATCTGTTACAAAATATATATTTTTTATTTTCGTTGTTGACAAAGTGGGCAGCCAAATACATATAGAGCAACATATAGTAAAGTTTTAGGTCTGTGTGAAAATGCTTTAAACTAAGAATGCTTATATAAACTTAAAAATGGATTTTGTAAAAATTTTATTCAGGTGTATGATCAATCAGTTATAGCAAAAGGGTGCTAAAGATCAAAACCTAGCCAAACTCCACTAAGTGAGGTTGAAAAGACTGTTTCTTCTCATAGCAAGACAGAACACAGCAACAAAACACAAGGTAGTTGCACTGCATCAACAAGGTCTTTCCCAGACAGATTTCTATGCAGACTGGAATTTCAAGATGTGCTGTTCAAACTCTTCGAACAAACAGGAAACATTGGGGGTCTTAGACCCAGGTTAGTGAGGCCTAGGTACACCCATGTCTGGAGAGGTTTGACCAGGTTTACAGCCAAAAACCAAATCTTCTATGGGGGAATTAACCCAAGTGAGTCAAGTATGCACAACAATATAGGAACAGGTGTACATAAACACTGCTGGGTAGGTAGCAGTAAAATAATGAGTGTCTACAGGAAGCAGTGAAGCATGGTGGAGGTTCCTTGAGGGTTCGAGCTGCTTTTCAATGTGTCTGGGATTACACAAAGAGACAGAAGCATGCAAGAAAGCCGACTCTAACCCATTCTGTGGTTAGATTTCCCAGATGTTTGGAATAATCTACCAGCCGAGTTCCTTTGTGCAAGTGTGCCTAGAATATTTGCAGTTTTGAAAATAAAACGCGCACATGCATATTTAGATTTCTCTTTTGTTCATTCACTGAATTTAATTGATGAAATGAATTAACACTTACAGTTGAAAAATGTAAAGCGTTCTTTGCTGCATTTTTTCACACCTGCATAAAACTTTTGGAGAGTAATGGATGTGGCTAGAGTTATCAATAGGAAATGGTCTTACTTGCTAAGTAAATATTTTGGGAATTGGACTATTATTTTAAATACTACATTGTCCAAAAATAATTCTATCCAATCAAATAAATGCTTTTGAAAACATTGTGTGCTTTGAAAAGCAATAATGAATAATGGCAAGATTTAATTTGTTGTAAATCAACTGTTTGCTTTCTAGGAGCTGCAAAGGCTGGCTGGAGAGCATCACAACATACACGTTATTAAACTAGGTAAGCGGTATATAGTTTTACATAATGACATACATTTAGAATTAGACGGCAGGTGGCGCCCTAACACAAGACATTTCTATATTTTTTGGGTGAGGCTAACGCCTTCAGACGTTTATCTTTGGTTGACAACGTTTGTGACACGGGCCTCGGCTACCTTAAAATTCAAATTTGCTCAATTTTGTAATGTTTTCATGTCTGTTTTACAACAAAATCTCAAACTGTCACAATAATATCTACAAACAAATATAAAACATAGCAAGCTTATGGATGTTCTAAAAGTGACTCATGCAGTGTATAACAGAGCTCTAAGTTTGAAGAAAGTCCAGTTTCAGTTTTATATGAGAGCATGCTTTGTGTATCAAACAGCATTATTGTCTTTAATAAGAAAGAGTCGACTGAAGAGTTTCTGAAAACAAATCTTTAGCTGGTACGGATGTACATTTTAAGCTGGTACTTAACCATATGGTATCATGTGTACATATTATTCCCTACCAACAAGCCCCTCCCACTACTTAGTACCTGCACCAAACAAGTAGCTACTGGCCAGGGCCGCTGCTGACCAAATGGGTGTCCTGAATTGAAATGTACTCTGGCAATTGGTGCCATACACAGACTGCGTATTCTGCATGTAGGAGCGCCACTACAGCTACTAGCTGTGAATTACAGTTGCATCATGCAGTTTTCTTTTTTCTGAAATTTCCACAAGGCCACCTCTCTCACTCCTCGTCGCATCAGTCCCAGCAGTAGAAACAACAACGTACAATCGGGTGAAAAGATCAGGCACACGGCTAATTTTCTAGACATAAAAAAAAGAGTTCACCATCCTCTCTGTTTCAGATGTGGTCTCTCAAGAGAGCATAGATAAAGCTGCAGCTGAGGTGGAACAGGTTGTTCGAGATGAAGGTCTCAACTGCCTTATAAACAACGCTGGAATCAACGTTGTGGCAAATCTAGAGACAGTCACCGCCGACATGATGCTAGAAAACTTCCATACGAACTCTGTAGCCCCACTGATGGTCACCAAGGTGCAGTTACTTATAGTGAAATCAGCAGAATCAGTAATATCTGAGAATGCTCTAACCCAACTTGTGATTTAGGCACTGCTCCCCTTGCTGAAGAGAGCAGCGGCAAAGGGAACGGGGATGGGGATCCACCGGGCAGCAGTCATCAATATCACTTCCCTTCTGGGTTCAGTCGAGCTCTACTGGGGGGATCGAGCAAACACCTTCAAATGGTATCCTTACAGAACATCAAAGGTGTGTTAAAGTGGCTGACATTGAACATATTAATATGGTTTCATTATTATTAATTGTAATGTATACATTAGAGTGCACTGAACATGGTCACCAGATGCTTGGCAGTGGATCTGGAGTCAGATGGGATCCTGTGCATGGCTCTGCACCCTGGCTGGGTGCGCACAGACATGGGGGGATCTGATGTGAGTCTATTAAAGATAGAAGACGAAACTTCAAAATTCCAGAGATAACGTCATATGGTTTGATCCTCACCAAACAGGCACCACTGAGCCCTGAGGAAAGCATTTCCTCTGTGTTGTCTGTGATTGGTGGGTTAACGGAAAAGGACCACGGCTCATTTCTTCATTACACTGGTGAACCTCTTCCATGGTGATACAGATGCTTTCAGGGTTTTCTTGGCATTTTTTGGTCGAATTGGTTCTTGTATTGCTTCATTTTGAATTGTAACTTTAATCCATGGGTTGGGAATCGGGGCAATAAAATATTCAATCAACAGTGTGTGACTTTCAAATGGCAAAGACTGTGTTTATGCTGTGATCACATGACTTTTTCAAAAGGTAAATCTGCATTGGACTCCTAAAGCTGTTTTAAATGCATTTTTCTACAGCTTCCTGTATGGCTGTTGGATGTTTCTCCCTTCTATTCTCTTGAACGGATTCTCTATTGCAAAGTGTATCTTATACACACATGCAATTCAAACCGACAATCATAATGTAGAAGAAATTAATTTAAATGACTTTGAATGTGATATGGTTGCTGGAGCCAGATGAGCTAGCCATAGTATTTTGGCTTTAACTCACACAGGTTCACCAAAATTGTACAAAAGATTGGACTGGTTTGATGAGTCTCAATGTGCAATCGATAAGTCTTCAACTTGTTTCATGTTAATATTGACAAAACTCACGAAAGAACGTTTCCAGTACCATGTTGAATCTATGCCATGAAGGTTAAGGAAGCTTTGAAGGCAAAAGTGGGTCCAACCCAGTACTAGCAAGGTGTACCTAATAAAGTGGCAGGTGAGTTTATAAATTTGTATTTATATTAATTGTGTTAATCATTAATTGGGTAGAATGTTTGACATGACCTCAAAGAAATAACCTTTTTTTCTATTATATAGATAGGAGTATTTTTATTTCGTTTGAAATGTAATGAACTTGCAAATAGTTTAATTACAGTATTGGGTAAAATATTCAGAATTAAAACGTTTTACTAAAGCGTTCAGTCATAGCATGAATCATAGTGTAATTATTGAATAACTTCAGAAGAAAAAACACCAATGCTGGGTCACTTTTTCATGTACCACTATCTAATCTCACAAGCTCTGGCTATTTGGATACAAGACAGAGATAAAGTGGGCAATGAATTGAAATACTGGTGGAAAGACAGCCCTTCATTTGCGAGTGAAATGAATCCTGACCGTCTTATATTTCAGCAGCTGTAGTTTGATGGTGAAGTGCATGCAGATGAAGCTTGTTGAAAAGGAACTGAAAGTGAACCAACAGGTCCTCTCGTATGTTTGCTGATGAGCTGTCAGCTGATCATTGCCAACACTCAGAACATAAAATCCAAGTTTATCAACAAATGTCAACCCGTAATGGCAAAATTCCTCTCATGAACAGGTAAGACTACCTTTATCTTCTTAGGAATGAACATGAGGTGATGGAAACATGGGTAACCTTGCAGAGAGCATCTCAAATAGCTTTCAAGTTGTTTCTGATATATTTATTGTAATAAATACATTCCTCTGTTTAGCTTAATCTGACTAAATCAATATCAGAAATATTTCCGTGTGCTTCTTTTCAAGGGTTGTGGGTGCCAGGGAAACAAGATGCTCTTTACCGCTGTGAGCCTTTCGCTGGTGTTTTCAGAAGATGTCGAGTACATCGTTTTAGCCGTATCTGCTCTAATTTTCTTCATAGCTCTCTGCTTTTTGATATGGCAAATACATCGCTATTGCACACAGTTTACTGTTTCACAAAGTGCAGGTAAGTTCTCCTGCAAAGTACCTGGGTTTGGGATGTGATGTACTTTATGAACCCTCCCACAATCTTCCTAAAAGCACCACCATATCGCGTAGTGCATTTTATTATGTTTGGTAAGGGATGGCGTTTACCTCCAATAACCCACTGAGAAATGGAATGTCGTAACACTGGATCATTTAAACATATAGAACATTATTTTGAGCCATGACTAGGTTACAATTGTTTTTTTTAACAACACAATGGGTATACAGAGTTCTCATTAATCCCAGTAGATCAGCAGTTTCTGAAATACTAGCCCATCTAGCACCAAAAAGCACTTAAATCACGTTTCTTCCCCCCTCTGTTTGAACTGCAGCAGATCGTCTTTACCATTTGTACAAAAATAAATGTGCGTTAACGAGCAGTTGAACGAGTGTACCTAATAAAATGGCCAGTGAGTTTATATAAATCTAATAAGAACATCACATCAGCATTTGTTTTAGCTCTCTGAACCTTTTGTTAGCAGATGACCTGGCAGCTAAAACTGGAGGCTTTCACTTTGGTAAACCAGCACAATATGCAAAGGTAAAACTCATTAATATAAACCAGAACCAAAATTATGTGTACTTTGCAAACTACAGTCTATATTTCTGAAGATTCTTTTCGACGGTTACTAAAGATTCTCTCTCTATCAGATGGAGGGTTCTTATGAAGAGCAGCAACTGTCTCAGAGTACCTCCTGTACAAACCTGGGCAGCAGTTTCGATCTGTCAAGTCTAGAAGATCTGGAAGAGGAGCCCATCAAAGGATCTCTGCGTTTTTCTCTCTTCTATGATCAGCTTCAGTCCAAACTGGTGGTGACGGTTCTCGATGCCAGAGACCTGGCCATGCGAGATTTCAGTCAGAGTGTGGATCCTTTTGTTTGGGTCCGTTTGCTGTGGGCAGAAAAAGAAAATGAATTGCAGAGTTCAATGCAGTGTGTGTTACATGAATGGCAGACACGTCTCGTGAAAAGAAGCTGCAGCCCTGTGTTTGGAGATCAGTTCTCTTGCTCTTTAGCTCAAGAGGAATTGTCCAGAGTCACCGTTCGATTCGAGGTACGTATTGGCCCTGGATGTTAATTCAGAAGGATGCACAATTGTAATATGATATTTTTCTGTAGGTTAGGGATTTTGATAAATTCTCCAGACATGGAATTCTGGGAGAGGCACGTGCTCCACTTAGCGGTCTGAAGGTCTCTTATCCAATGGAGTTAAGACGAGATCTGCAAGTACCACAAAAGGTCATGGTTTAGAAGGTGTAATAATGAAACTATAGAATGATTATCTTGAATTAGAAGTTTTTCTCGATAGGACATAGTCGGTGAGGCTCTGCTCTCTCTGAAATACCTACCGACATCTCAGAGGCTGGAGGTGGGAGTGTTGAAGATCCACACAGTCTGTCACCCAAAGAAGACAGAGAGAGGTGAGGAATGTGTCTGAATTATGTATATCGTGGGTAGTGTGTTTCATAATAGGGAACATCTGATCAAAACTAGATAATGGTAAATCAAATTGATGATAATTATACAAAAAGTTTCTCCATAGGGCACCCCCAACCCTAATAGGCTGACACCAATTGAGAAACTCTACTTGAGATTAGTGGGTGGACGCACAAAATGCTGAAGGAAAATTTGCATGTGTTACATTTACCTCTTTATTAGGAAGCTTTGGATTTTCGGAGGAATATTATTGGCCAATCTGACGAGCCAAATCTGGCAAGCATTGTTTTGCTTCAAGATACGGAAAATAATTTGAGATATGTACGACCACCAACAGTTCTGCTCTATTATCCGCTTGTTAAGTCTGAGATCGCGCTGCGCTTCCTTTCGCGCAATACAAAAAGTGCAAAAATGGGCAGATACGCTTTAAAACACTTTAAATCAGTTTTAAATCGAGCGAAACATTATGTAAAGATTACCAATAATGTACAAGAACAAATGTTAGAGTCAAGGCGTCATAAAAGAAATAATGTTTATAACGTGGAAAGTGCTGTTCTGTAACGCAAGTTAGAGAAACCCTGTGACGCGTTCTCAGAAGCTCTCTCTCCAGTACACTAGGCACTGACTAGCGCCTGTGCTTGAAACTGTGTTGGTGTTCGTAATTCGTAAAATATCTCGAAAAAATTAACTTTCAAATGTGGTGCGGTAATGTTGCCACCTGTTCCACCTCCTCCGACACATCGCTTCACTCAAGGTAAGGTACATATTACGTATTTTGCATGTGTTTTATTCTGTTTTATTATCATTTATTACATGAACAATGTGTAGATTTAAGGATTGAACAAACGTAATTTGATTTTTCTCTGGTTTTCCATTTTTTTTCATCAACTCATACTGGTGTTTCTGAGAGCCATTGCACGGATTAGGTGTTTTACATGTAAAACTTGTTTCGAGATACAAACGCCACCCTGGAACGGATTACTTTCGTTTCTCGGGGTACCATTGTAGATTTATTTGTTTTGTCAGTTGTTGGCAACTCAGTGATTAGATGGAAACCACAAAACAACCTGAATTAAACACATGTTGTGGAGAGCAGTAAGCTACAAATATGGCGGCAGCGGATGAGTTCAGAAGCTGTTTTGAATTCAGTGAAGTCTTCTCAGCCTCTATATAGTTATTTCATGTGTTAAATATTATATTTATATGATAGGGTCATGTTTTATGGTGGTTTGGGGAGCAGATGTCCCTCTCCCCAGAAACCTACCCCAGTTCTTCTGGTGGAACACTGAGACACTGAGTCTGTTTGTCGTGTCCTAGGTCTTACCTCTTTCCAGATGTAAATGCCTGAGCCACCTCAGCTGGCTTCTCTCAATCATGTAGAGGAGCAGCGGTTGTATGTATATGCAAATTGCTGTGTTTTATAAGCCATTATGGGAAGATTTGTTTACTGCCCTTTTAGTTGTTGCCCAACAACCGTAGGTGCTGTAATTAAACAGTTGCAAACAGTAACAAGCTGTTATATCATAGTAGGACGCTGTACTTTTTACAGTATTATGCTGGAAACCACAGCTGCCAGTGGATTACCGTTTTTAACAGGCACATTCCTTCTATACAGACTTATACATTCAAGTGTTTATTTCCTTTAGTTTTGATAATTATAACAAGCAACTAATAAAAATACTAGCATCACCATCTCAGGAAATTGGAATGTTGAAGACAACTAAAAAGTGCAGACATGAAAACTTTGTCTGGGCCTCTTTTTGCCTGAACTACTACAGCAAGGCAGCATGGCATAACTTATTAAGTTTGTATGGTATTACACATTGATTTCACCAAGTGTGTATGTATGAGTGTATATATTTACTTATTATATTATATATATTGTGTACTTAGTGGTAACGTTGTTACTGTTTTTGCTTGCCTTAAAGCTCTCTACTCCAGAATTAGTGTGACATGCAACCAGTGCAAGCTCCGCCATCAGAGTACCACACAAAAGAGACGTTGGGAAGTGACCGTTTTCAATGAGGTGATGACCTTCGTGTTGCCAGATCAGCAGATCACAGAGTGTACTATTGAGGTGTCTGTTTTCGAACTCCCTCCTTCAAAGAAATCCTCCAAAAAGTTAATTGGACACATACACCTCAAGAAAAGCAGAATATCTGACAATGAGCACTGGAGGATGATGATGCGGTCACTACGGCAGCCCGTGGCCAAGTGGCATTTAATCTTAATCTAAAAAGTTTGGAATGTTTAAGAGCTGTTTAACTTATCTGTTGGAAATTTAATGTTACATGTTGTATTATTTAACGTTTACTTTATCAAATAAAACAACATACTTTATGTTCTGAAGTGTTTCATTGATTTGTTTAACGCAGTTAAAGCTCTACACTCTACATAACTTATACGTACTTAAAAAAGGGGTGTTTCTCGGTTGAGAGTTCCAGCCTTATCCGCTAGGTGGCTCTCTGATGCAATCAAACTAGGACGCGTCGTCGATTCAATTCAATTAGCAGCTACTGCACTGAAATAATTATTTTAGGTACAGTTCGCTTATCTGCTGTGAAATAAACGTTAGCGAAGCTTTTTATAGCTTTAAATGACATCAATTAGCCTCATTTTTAACCTTTTTCCCCGCGTTGAAGCTTCAAACAGAATAAACACATGTGCCGCTGTGTGCATCACGTGTGTTCACATGTGCCGTCGTACTGAAGCACATGAAATGCTCGCACATGTGTTTGTAAGATTCTGCTCACGGATTGCGTTGTACAGTTATTTTCATCTGTCTTTGTGTCCTGCAAGCTTAGCTCAGCAGTATTGCATGATGCTAAACAAGCCCAGAAGAAAATTGGTTTAATGCATCAATGTTTAATACATTTGATGACACATCATTACGTTTTACCCTGTTTTTAGTTGGGTTTGTTTTATTTAAAGTAGCCCAAATGCCAAAGATTATGTTCCTGTTGTATAAAGAATCAAATAATCTGCTAATGAGTCTAGCAGAACAGATGCTCCGGCACCTTTGCTGCTCAAGGCCATTCCCAGAGGTATCAGGATTGTTTGTAAAGCTCTTCCTCTCACAATGAAGGATGAGATGAGAACTATGGGGCCTTTTAAGGTTTTTTTTTTTTCGAACTAATAAACTGAAATACAAGCATCTTATATAATCAATGTTAATCAGAAGGACTTTAATGAACTATAACAATCTACAATACTGTACAAAAGTTTTAGATGGATGTGAAATAAGTAAACAAATAATGCTTTAAAAATCGAAGTGTCAATCATTTATTTTCATCAATGAACACAAGATAAATCTGTATCAAATAGATTATTCGTGTGACCATGCACGCTACTCTAGCAACACATGCACAGTTTCTGAAGGACCTTGGCTGGTAGATTGTTTCACACGTCTTGGACTAATCACTGATCTGCTGCAGATGTAGACTTTCTTCTTCAAGTAATCTCAGATAAACTCGAAGATGTTGAGATCAGGAGCCATGCCATAACTTATTTCCTGCCCTTCTTCACGCTGAAGATAGTTCATTGTCAAGCACATTTGAAAGCCAGGTGTGTTTTGAAATGTTTGTTGGGGAGAGACCTTGTTGATGCAGTATAACTACCTTGTGCTTTGTTGCTGATCATGCCAATGACAATCTTTCTCAGTCATCTTGATTGTAAAGTTTCAGACTATCTATATCTATAAGAATTAGTGCAGGTTTGAGGGCACAAAGTCCAAACTTTCGTAAGTAAGTCTAGTTGACAGATCGCACAATAAACACATACATGCATTCTTATTTCGTGACTTAATTGATTCTCTCTGACCATAACTGCCCTATAACTTATATAATGGTATAGGTAACAATATTTCTCTTTTCAAAATAAATTAAAGGGCTATTTTATCCTTTTTGTTCCATAGACTTAATTTTAAATGTATGTAAATCGTGGTTACATTATTATGGAAACAGTTTCCACTGATCATCCGTGAGCTGGTTTAGAAAGGCACATACTTGTGTAAGGTTCCACAGCTGACAATACAGAGCACAAACCAAGCATAAAGACAAAGGAATCATCGATATATAGACAACTGTGTCCTTACATCGTGATGGAGGTTGTTAGATACTGCTAAGAGAAGCGGGTGAAACTGGCCAAAAAAACTTTTGCCTCAAGCTTATGGCATCATATTTTAATAACCTCAAACCTTCTAAGTTTCCAGCATCGTTATTCAAAAGAAGAAATAAACTTTTGCGAAGTAAATCCTGAATATCGTAAAAAATCTGGAAGAGTAAATCAAAGTATGCCATCTAGAGAAACTAGTAAATATTCAAAACATTTGACTTCATTCATTCAAAAAAAAAAAAAAAAAACATTCTTTAGGTCTCAGAAAGATTACTTTTGCCAGGCAGATTAAAGAGATCTCGCTTGATCTAAAGGAATTCCATCACCATGAAACATTCTTAAAGACCAATGGACTTTACACAGCAGGTAATCCAAACAAAGCATGAGAAGAAATTCTACGTTCCAGCCTGTCAGATTCCATTCTGCGTTCCACAACATTCTACACAATCTCAAACCGCATCGAAGCGGAAGTGAATTCCATAACACCGAACATTGTTAAAAACAGCAGCACACACAACCACAACCGATTACACCATGCATACCTTCAAGCACAGTCAGGCTGCAAAGTTCCTTCTCAATCTCTTATTGGATTGGCTGACTGTATAGAAAGGAATTAAAGATGGTGGTGTTCCTAATAGAACAACCTTTTTTCTGTCATCATAAAACGGTTGTATACTGTGCCGAACTATTGCTGCATTGAGGAAATGTACAGCATGAACTATTTAGAAAGGCCATCTCAAATGTGTTTTTCTGTTCAGTCTAATAATTGATATGCTGCTTAAAGCAAATAGCAAATTGTTTGCTAGCAGAATTGTGTGCTAGTAGATTGTAGCACTCTGTACAATCTACAGAGTAAAAATGGCAATTGGACAAATCAAAATTAAAATGTAAAAATGAGCCGTAGCCGATGACCTGTTGTCATTATTTGTGATCATCAAACTCTTACATAAACTCTCAGTCTCTCTCTTGTAAGTAGCTCACACGTACACCACCCTTGTTGCCCCAGCAACCCCGAACCCTTACACCAACAGCCAATCACTGATCACATTTCATCACGTTTGTGGCTCTATTGGAAAGTGGAGCGGGACTTGTTATGTTGTTAATACATGGGTTCATCATTTATTGACAGTGGTTAACAGAGGTGGGACCAAGTCACTACTTTACAAGTCAAGTCCCAACTCAATACTGGGCAAGTCCAAGTCAAAAGTCGCAACATTTTTCATTTCAAGTCACTTCCTCATTTACAAATCCAAAGAAAGCAACAATAGATACGTTACCTGTGGTTTGTCTGCCAAACGCATACATGTAAATGTATTTTAAGTATTAAATCTCAAAAAAAAAAAAAAAATTGTGAAAAAAGTGGACACTCATATTTTTAAGCCTAGTCTTAATCTACCAAATTAGTGACGGGTCCAAGTGATATGACTCGACTCCACACCTCTGGTTCTTAATGTTTTGTTATCACTATAAAAATGGAAAGAAGTAAATTGCAGTCTATTTTTTCAAGAATTTTTTGTCATTTTGCTTTTATTATAAGATTTGATAGGATTGTTTTGAAACACAGAAGTCCAGGACTTATACCCACTATGCCCTGCCTAACCGTGCTGTATATGCCAAGCTCACTAACTTCTATACAACCAGAGCTTGACCTCCAGTCTTTGTCTTTTAATAGGAATATTTTACGAAAGTTTATCCATCATGTAAAATGCTCTACCCAAACATGCTGCTGTACCTGCCTCCAGGCAGATGAGCAAACTGAAGCTAGAGAGGATTCAGTATCGAAGGCAGTTCACTTAGTTTTACTCTTTTGCAGGAAAGTTTAAAGCTGTAATGGTGCAGAAGAAAACATTTACCCTACTATTTACCATTACAGCAGATTTCAGACATTTACTGTGAAACAAAAGTAAGAATTTAGATTACATTGCACAACGTATGAAAACACAGTAAATGCACAACATTCCTTTACTGTATAGAGCACTTGTTTATGACATTTTGATAATACAGGATGAAGTGATTTGGAAATTATTCTTTTAATCGGTTTTTGACTGCTGCTCACTTTCTCTGGATTACATAACGGTGCATGTGAATGTGTTTGTCCCCCTTTCCCCCACTCTCCTTTATCTTTACTCTGCTGTACAACAGCCAGACCTTTCACTATTGCATCTGTTTGAGAGTCAGAGATAAGGGACAAAAAATCTCCCACTTCCCACACGTCAAATGAGAAAAAAAAAAACATCTTTGTGACTCAAGGACAAACGCTGGCATGAATAATTGACTCGACTCAACTTCTGCTCATGATAAAATTATGAGCTCGATTTTAAGAAAGAGCTTACCTCATGTGGCTTTACGGGTCACACAAATCTCTACGTAACATATATTTGATCAGTATTTTGCCATGAATTTATTGACACTATTTTTGTGAACACCTTTTTGAACAGCCCGACTGCAGCATTGTGCTTATAAATGATTAAACACAGAACTAAGAAACCAGTGTTTTTGATCTTTTTCAAATTTAAGCACTCAACATGTTTTAGTTGCAGAAAAGTGACATTTTTTTCAGGGTCCGGGTGTAATTTCTCCACCATCTGAAGTCTCTATATCACAAATCCAATGCGAAAAGGGCTTTTTAAAGCCCAATCTGATAGGCTCACCACTGTTATCTCTCATCAGGTCTTTAGGCTTGAAAATATTAACAACTGTTGGCCAATCACTGTAAAAAAAGATTAATACTGAAGATTCAAAGCCTTTATTGCCATGCGCACAGTATACAAGCAAGTTTCCCTAGACAATGAAATTCTTACTTTCCTGGTCACACTGAATGCCATAAAGTTCAAGGGAAAAAATAGTCATGTAAAACTCTATATTACAAATCTGGAGATGCTTTTTAAATAAAAGTATTTAAAAATTAAATTAACAATATATTCATTCACTCATTTTCCAACCCGCTTATCACGGGGGTCACGGGGGTCTCCAGCGCACATTGGGCGAGAGGCAGGGGTACACCCTGGACAGGTCACCAGTCCATCACAGGGCAACATTGACTCACACATTCACACCTAAGGGGAATTTTGATTACTCAATTGCCCTAACCGCATGTTTTTGGGAATCCGGAGTAACAATATATTACATATACTTAAACATAATATTTATTATAATTTCATATAGTCCATTTTGAGTATGAAGAAACATCACATTTCTGAAATAACCTCTAGTTAAGTATCTCTGATAGATCTTTTTAATTAAAAATGTACACTGCCCCAGTTTTCTTTGTTTGTTTTTCTTGTTTGCCGTGCCATTTATTGCATACATATGCAAACAGTAAAAACCATGACCTAAATTCCTCTTTCAGTCCTCAATACATAAAGCAGTCATTTTATATTTATATTTTATGGGGTGCATAAAATATTTTAATAGCTTTGCTTTCTTGATTCCTACTTTATTTATACACCTTTTGTGTCATAATTGAAAAGCACACAAATAATATCTCACCGCAAATAAATGATATGTTTATTTAAAAAGTACATTTATTCAAACAGACAGAATCACAACAAAACAAGAATTTGAAAGTTGTAACTTGATTAGAAGAACATAAGTATTTGGCCCCCTATCAATCAGAAAGGTCCATGACGCTAATGAGCTTTTTATTATGGTAAAAGCTACAAAGATTCTTTGTTCATCACCATTTGACCAAAAAGAAGACGGAAATGGATTATTTTGCCAACTGTTTATTCACAGTAATATGAAAAGCAGCATCAATTTTTAAGTAAAGCATTGAGTGATTTCACATTTCGCAGTACATCAATTTTACATTCCTCTTTGAGAATGAAGACACTTGACAGTAGTGTTAACTGATTTTGTTAGTAAAGCATGGTAATTAAACAACATTTTCATTTGAAACCATATTTTACATTCAACAACTTCCATTAATTCATGTTCATGATCCCTCAAACATCACCAAGAAACATGTAAATAAATATTTACACTTTAATTTGTTTAAAATATGAGTGACATCATTACAAAATGGGAGATTAATTGAATCAGGACAGAACCGCTTTATTTTTAAATAAAAATACATCTTCTACAGCAGAAAAAAAACATAGAAAACTTAAGCATTTGCAATAACCACTTTAACAAACGTTCTACAAAAGTCACCGAAACAAGCAGAAAAGATAATTTCAGACATAAAAATGAAACAATACTTTCATGGATAAATAAATGCAGTAAAATTTGTTCAAATATTGATTAGCTTTTATTAGCTTTATAGAACAGTTATTAATGTTATATCAAATCAAGTGGGCGTAATCTCTTTATGGACTTTTTTCGTATAAAATACAAAGCAAGCACCTCTAAAAGGAGGTGAATGAAATCACTATGGTCAAAACCATAAACATTTGCCCCCAATAAGCCAGATATTTGAGAACATCTGTGTCCTAACGGAGAATACTGATGGTTAGAAACAGATATGAAATAAAACATGATCTACTAGAAGTTCACGTAGAAAAGAGGTAAATCATCTGATAAAGAAGAAAACCCAAAATGGAAACAAAAGCTTAGTTTCATCTGTTGTACCATTTTTCTGGTAACAGCTCCAGTTTTTGAACTCTTTCACAGCACATTTCACATATCTTCAGCTGTTTATAGATAACACAACAGCAGATTGTTCACAAGATTTTAGTATAAAAAAAAAAAAAAAACTTTCCACCCAAGCGTTCTTTGACTTAAGAATCAAATTCCATCTAAATTAAATGATTTCCACTCCACCGCATCTCTGACCAACAACCTCCCCCCGCCCAGAAGCTGGGATTCCTCTCTAATCAGTTACTCAGAGAAAACGCCTGTGGAATGAAAAATGCACAGGGCCTGTTTAAATACGTGGGTTGCGTTGATTTTGGTCCATGCAGCTTGGCAGAATCACTACAGGCGCAGAGCATTCCGTTTCAAGCATCTGACAACTGCTCTACTCTTTTCCTGACTTTAGCAACATTTCCCTCTTCCTTTCGCCCAATGGGAGTTGGCGTTTGTACACTTGTGCACTTCCTTTAAACCTTCAGCTTGCGCTTCAGCTCAAAGTAGGCGTTAAACCTTGCCATGGCATACTCCTGTGAAGAAAAGGAAGAGAATTATTTGCATTCAGAATTCTACGTATCGTTTCGGACGCAGAAAAAGAAACGGCTAGAGAGAATTAAAGCCTTTTCATTAACTAAACACTTTACTTTCGAGTAAAGTCTATAGCTATTTAAATATATATTTAATGTCAACATAGGGTTTGCATTGATCTTATTTTCCCACTGGTTTTCCTGAAGTTTTTTGTAAATAGGTTCAAGCAGTCAATCGCACAACAGTATTTTTGTAATTCTGTTGATTATTTTGTATTTCTTTGAGACATTCTCCAATTTACTGTTTGACCTTTGCATTTATATTTCATCAGTATCAAAATAACTTCCTTCTCCACTTGTTATAACCTGTTTTGTGGCATGAGGATGAGACTACCTTTCACACCCCCAGGAAATACCAGCAGCAAACAAACCAATCTGTCAATTCTTCATTTTCTATCACTGTTTGTAACTTCCAATGGTGGACAAAGTAAAAAAAAATCAAGTTCTTGAGTTAATTCAGAATTTCACTTGAGTAAAAGTACAAAAGTATTTGCCTTAAAATGTACTTAAGTATCTAAAGCACCATGATTTATTATGGCTATAATATACCATTATCATTTTTCTTTTCAAGACTGAAACAATGTGTGAAAAGACTTTTGACTATTATGAAGTTGACACTGATGAAATGATCATGAGCTCCTTTAGAACCAAATGAAATAAGGCTTTTAAGGTTTATTTTTATCATGCACATTAAAATAAAACACTTTTTAGTTATATTTTACTATATTGTACTAAATGTCTCTGTGCATAAACTTAACTGTTGATATTGCTATTCTGCCTTCTGTTCTATTTTCTTGCATGGTGTCCAAGGTGTATCATTATTTTTAGAATGTATTATTTTATTACGTGACAGCCCCTAGAATTCTCTGTTGATTTCTGGTGTTTGCCAATGTCAGGTATGGAAATGCAGTTAAATGAGGTGAAGAGTAGAATGATTCCAGATTACAACACTCAGAAAATAAAAAGATAGGGCTGGCAAGAGAAATGGAACCATTCCAAGTATTGTTTCACACTTTTGTAATTGATATTGAAATGAAACATTGATATTTTTTGGCAAATATTGTTAGAAACTAAACACAAGTTTCATCGTAATAATCAAGGAACTGGTCTTACAACAATAATATTTTAAATAGGAGATATAAAGAATGATATAAATGTATAGAAACTGAAATGGTACTGGTTTTTCAGTGATGTATGCTAAGGAAAAGTACTTTTGAATAGAAATAAATTACAGTAAAACCAGACCTGTAATCTCAAGGAAATTCTTGTTACTTTTTATTAAATGACATCTAGTCCTTTCTTTATATAGAGCGTTCTAATCTTAGTTATATTTCTGTGTCACACACACTCTGTCGTGTTAGCCTGACCTCATGTGCGCTTGTGTACTGTTCGAGAACTTTCCAGGCAGAGCAAATATTGCAGTAACCAGATCTGAGTCTATTACATCACCATTAATAACGTACATAGCTTCCCGAAGCAGTCCAAATATTCATATTAAATTAAAATAACTGCATTTATGTAGAAAACTCACCATGTACCCAAACTCAATAGTGGAAATTTTGGCCTGGATCAAGGACCACAATCCCCAAAAGAAGTGGGAGGCTAGAGCAAACCTAAATGAAAGAGAGCATTGAGTTCAGAGAAGAGAAAAAACTTTTAAAACTATAAATTACTACAAACATGTCTATAATAACTTCATATAAAAGTGCACAGGATGGTTCTGAGCCTAATGATTCACCTGTTAACCTCCACCAACATTTCTTCTTTGAGTTTCTTTTGGTCCTCCACACTCAGGTTTTCAAACCCAGCATGAGATTCCAACAGATAAAGCTGGAAGAAATCCATCTGGGGGAAGTAAAATAAGAATTATGGAGAGTTGCGAGGGGAAAACATTCTAATAAAAGACTCTTTTACGCACCTGTTGTGATCTGGTTGGGTAGTTTTTGGTGGTGTTTATGAAATATGGAAACCTATCATAGGTGTAGTCATAGGTCCACTCACAGAAGAAGTTTCCTATGTCAAATCCTCTGTGGGAGAAAGAGAGAAGATCACTACACCATCAACATTTGTTTATATGAAAAAAAAAAATCATTTAAAAAGTTTTTTTTTACCAAAACGCCAAAAACTCCAGTTAGATTCATTTGAGTGTTTTCTTTAGCACAAAAGTAGTTTGAGGAAAATCTAAATTTTTTGTAACAAACTTTCCTAAAGCACTTCAAAGGCATACAAACATAAAAGGTTTTTTACAAAATGCTTCAAATCTATAAAATCATTATAAATCTTTATATATTTTTAAATGAAACGGTTCAAAATAAAACAACATCAATATTGAATCAAGCGGCTGGTTCCTGAATAGATAGTTAAACAGTGTCAGAACCCACACGAAGATATTGGACGCGTCCCGCAGTCTCTCCTTTCACTTACTGGTGACTTTGGGACGTCTAAGATTATAAAACGATTCAAAACCTTTTCAGCAGCCATTTTTCCAGCTCCTCAGCCCCTTATCTTCTTTACGCTGATGGACATTGCTTTTTGTAAAAAAAAAAAAAAAAAAAAAACTTGTGTGGAGGAAATAGCATTTTGGAAAACCAGGACTAAATTACACGGGAAGTGTTTTGTTTTTTTGGAAAATTGTATTATGGCTTTTTTAAATGAGAACACAATGCACTTTGACACTCCTTTTTTGGCAACTAACGGTAGTTTTTTTTTTAATGCCGTTTATCACATTCTCACATATCAAATCCGGGAGCCTGCACCATATACTGTAGGAATATTCCAGTCAAACTTTAACTGGTACAAAACATAACCATCTGAGGCTTTAAATGCACAGAACTGTTCCTTTAGGGTCTTTAATTGACCATTGTCTACATTTTTGAGAGCATATCAACATCGTCCTACTGGCTTTAGAATGATAATATAAGTGGAGTTCAATCATAAAACTGATGTCATAGACTGATTGCTTTACATACAACCTGTACTTGATACAGTCATGTACAACATGGCACAAACTGATAGCTCTGTTTATACAACCAATGAGATTCCAATAAAGTATTCCTTTCCAACCTTTAACCTACACAGCTCCACCTGTACTAGATTATTTATTGCTGCAAAATCGGCTTATCTTTCAAGATATTATTACACTGGGAATGAACGAACGAACTGAAACAACCCCCTACTAGTACCAGTCTCGAGACCAAACGCTAAGGAGAACTTTCTATAAGCGTCCTGAAATAACTCAGAGCATCAATTTCATAACTGCAATCATATTACGCTCATGTCTACTGTTTCTGCTAGAATCAATGCTCTTTAGGTGTAAAGGTCCAGCTTTAGTTCAAAACATTACTAGACGAAATTCATGGCAGGATTGAAAGCCAAACAAAACATTCCTTGATCCTTGCTGTCCACCATGGCAACAGTGACCAATACAGAACCATTTCTACAGGACTGTACTCTAGAAAAACAGTGAGTACAAAGAGAATCTCACTTCCCCCGTCACGTTTTTATGCATGTGCAAGAATGCATGTTTTTTTGCAATAGTGGTGACTGGCCAGTGGGAACATTGCCAAGACCTGTAACGTCTAGAGGTCCATTCTAAGAAATGGGGCGCCACAAACTTAACAGGAACGGCTCTGTGGTCTTGAATAGCAAAAAGAAACAGCTTTTTCTTTTCATTCAGCTCTGGAGATTTAGGATTCCCATCAAACATCTGGTTGTTTTCTCAGAATTCTTCTTTGAAGAATCAAATACGGTGGGGGTAAGTATTTGCTCACTGATTGTTACAGGTTTTCCGCTTACAAAGAAACTGACTTGTAATTGCAAAAAGGATGCATACATGTCATGTCATTGTAGTACATGCTAAAGCCAAGTAACACAATAATACAGTACTAATGTTGTTTACAGTAGGAAAAAATATTTTCCAGAAAGAACGTTATAATGGTAAGAATACTGCGTATCTTTGATTTACTGGGGTGTTGTCGCCGTCCGCTGGTCAAATTGCAAACAAATTCTGTCCCCACCAATTGGTGAAATGTCGGTATGTTTAATTGTTCTGATGTGTATGTACTTATCCCATAAGCAAAAAAAATTCTCAATGTCCAAGTATGTTGTGGAGGCAGGAGTGTGAGATCTACGCTGCAACTTTTTGCTGGGAGCTCATAGGGTTCTTGATGGCTAAGTAACTCCAATTTGTCAAAATAACACTTTCTTGCATTACTTTGAAGCTTTTCACAGTACTTAACACACTCAGATTTCTTGTGCTTATGCAGATTCTTCTTTTTTTTTCTTTCAAGCGATCTGCTGAAAAAAACGTCTAAGTTATCCATCCAAAATGGCGCGTGAATGACGTAAACATCAAGAAAAAGCATGTAACTGACAAAGACTGATTGCATGAAATTAGAATGTGATCACCTACAAGCAACAATTCTGGCACTGGTCAACCAGTTAGTTTGATTTCAATGAGCCTCTTAACCTTACCACACACCTGCACAAGGCTTGGATGGGCTACAGGGCAATTGGCAAACTTCTTGGTGAGAACAACTGTTATTGTCTATTATATGTTATTTTATCTTGTAGAGAATCAATGATAAATGTGAGGGATTCCCCCGAAGCAGAAGACTGGTTTGTGACCAGAAGAGAACTGAAACCACAATCCTAACACTTACTATCATATTAGACCATCATGATTCAAAATCCAGCAAAAGGTCTCGCTGCTCAAGCCACCACATGTCTAGGATCAAATGTCATTTGGCAAAGAACATCTGGATAATCAGGAGGAGGCAGAAGGTCTGAGAAGGTCATGTGGTTCAATAAGACCAAAATACAATCTTTAGATAAACCCCACTCACAATTTTTGAGGAAGAAGAATCATGAAAAAACCTAAAGAACAATGCCGATGGGTTCTACAGCATGACAATGGCTGCAAACACAGCCAGGTGCTTCCCGGTATGAAGCATTTAAGATCTTGGAGCACCCCACCAGGACTCCAGGCCTACCTATTGAAAATCTATGGAGGAAACTGAAACTATGGGTTACCCAGCAACAACCCCAAAACCTGAAAGATGGAGCAGTAGGTCAATATCTTTGATGCAGAGTGTGCAAACCTGGTCAAGAACTACAGAAAAAAACAACAGACCTATGGAAAGTGTTTTAATACCAAATATTAAGCTCTTCTTTTTTACATTACAGATCTCTCCATGTGAGATCAGTTGTGTACCAAAGGGTCAGTTGCTTTTAAGTGGCTATAAAACTACAGACCTGTAGTTGTAGCTGCTGTACTCGAAGTCAATCAGCATGAGCTTTTTTCTCTCTGTGTTCTCGCGGCCGCTCAGAAGCAAGATGTTTCCTTTATAAAAATAACAGAAGAGTGTAGGTCATTCCTTCTGATGGAACAAAAACAAATATTGGCAGTGACCGTAATCCTGTCTAACCTTCTTGTAAGTCATTGTGGCAGAAAACAACAGGAGAGGGAGTGGATTCAAGTACACACCTGAGGAAACAGCTGGGTTAGTAAAGCATACATTAGCCATTAGCCTTTTATCAATTCATTATCAGGTAATCTTGTATCTGTTAAAGTGTGTCCCATTATAATGGGTCAGATTAAGCAGCTCAATGAAAAGATAGCATACCTACAATAGAAAGGGAACGCAATTTAAAAATCAACATAATAAAGGTTTACTTTAAACTGTCCATTTCTTGAGGCAAGTTGTAGCTCATGAGGCGATTGAAATGCCTTGAGTGAGGTTCTCTGGTGAAAGTGAGCTGAAGCACTTGGTCCATGTACCTGTGGAGGGAAGGCAAATAAAAACAAGTGCAGTGAGACCATCAAGTATACTTATCACAATGAAATATGAAAATATAAATTGAGCAGTCGAAAGTAAATATGTCAAACGTATATAATATTCACACACTTGTCCATGGTGCCAAACAGCCATTTTGGCTCCTTGTTGAAGGGCATTCTCATTCTGTGAAACCTGGCAATCTTTTCAGCAATCTCAGCATAAAGTCCAGGGACACTCAGTTCATCTGTAGACAGTTTTCGACTCTGTAACGAAACATTTTCCAGTTAGATTGTGGTTTTTTTTTTTTTTGGAAGAATATAAAGCACATTAGTTCCCAACAACAATGCGAAATGTGGACGCGTAACAATCTGGAACCACAAATAATAGTCCCAATAATCTGGAACCAATCGTACAGATTTTCCACCCGTATGGAAAAAAACACACATTTTATAATTGATTATTATATTGATGAAAGATTAAATGTCCCCCTTCTCATGTTCACTATGAAACCAGTATAGAACTGCACATCATCTTAGTGGTTGCTGCTGGAGTATGAGACTCTGAGTGCTCAGAAAGGTGATAAAGAAAAGTAAGAAATTAGTGGGGTTGAGTTGATTGATTTTCATGTAACTTTGAGACTCACTGGTACAAACTGTTCCAGCCTCCCTTGTGGAAAGATGCCATAGAGCTTGGGCCCAAGCTCTCTTTCAGCCAGGATGGCAAACATCACACTCTCCAGTACCATGGCATCAGCTCCCTACAAACACACAAAACATACATCACCTATTCACATAGTCCACAGAACTCAGACAAAGACCAATCTTCAAAAAAAAGACATTGCAATTGTTATTTAAGCAGGTTTTAACTTTTTACCCAACAAAAAGGTTCACAAAGGCACAGTGCTATAACCAGACTGAAAATCAGTGCTTTTTATTCAAAATCTAATGGTACAGAAGCAAATGAAATGGCAGTGTTGGAGCAAAGGGAACTGAGTAAAACAGAAGCATTTGTGCGGAGCATGTCAGAACTTGCCAAAGATTCGTAGACATCAATTGTTGTTGATTAACTAGCTCTGTTTTATATAAAGCTTACCCACTAGCGTTACGTTTTTGAAACATAAAAAGCTGCCTTTTTTTAAAATGCACTTACATATGGACCAGGGTTTAAAGTTCTGCAGTTGTGGCTTTATTTAGGTTCGCAGCATCTAATACAAATTAATCAGAAATTACTTATTTGCCAGACATTAGTCATTGAGTGGTTGTACTTTGAACTAATGACTCGTGTAGCTTATAACACAGCTAAGTCATTCAATTATCCTGCAGTGGAATTTTTATATAAAATGCTCTTACCAAAAACAACATGGTATATTTTAATACTAAAATAGGACATATTCAGTAAAATCTCACTTTCTCAGTAATGCATGTCTTCAGACTTGAATATTTGTATTCCAATGGGTAATAAGACAACGGAAATCTACAGAAAATTGCTCCACTACAGTTACAAGAGAAAACATTGTACGGGCAAATACAGGAAAATAAATTGCTCCAATTTGTTAGAACTGAACAACCCCTCTCAAAAACAAAAAGATAATTCAATAAGTGTGCGGTAAATGAAGAGATCAGTGACGATGATGAAAGGGTCAATAATGAACCTTGAAAAGTTTGCCATTCTATTCACTGTCCAATTATAACACATAAATAGAGGCACCTCTCTTCATTTTTTGATGAATTACATGAAGTTACACACATGTTGGATAAGTGTTTTAATGAATAAATAAAAGTTGAAACATGAAATTTATAAATCAGGCTATATATGACGTTGAAAAAACACAATACTCCCAAACAACTCACTCTTGCGATATCAGCTGACTTGCAGCTAGAAAAAGCATCCGGTTTTCTGAGAAATTCAACAGGACACTATGGGCTTCCCAGTGGAAGGGGATTCCTGGCAAACTAAGGAAATTAAACTTCCTCAGGAGGCACATTCAGCGTTGACGTGGAAGCAGGATTGGTTAAATATTTCAAATGTAATCAATTTGTCAAATACAAATCTAACCCCAGAACCTTCTCACTTTTAAAGAACAACAAATGTAATCTTCAATGAACACGTACTTAACACAAAAGACTCACTTTCTGTAAAATATTAACCTTTTCTTGTAGTAAATTTGATAAAATGCCAATCTCTCTGAAGATTACCCTCTGAAGGGTTTAAACACCAGAATGGGAGGGTTGACACCCCATGGAGAAAAATGCACGGTTTTAAAGGGGATTTTAATCCAGTGTGGAGAGCACTATATAAACCACAGTTACGAAAACAAAAAAAAAAAAAAACGCTGACCTCCAAAAGGAGAATTTTACATCATATTGGCTGTGAAATCCTGATGCGTTGCATGATTGTCCAAGTCAATTAATAGTCCAAATATTTTCATGCTTTTCTGAATTGTTCCCGCTTACAGAAAACTATTTTTGTTTTAGTATTTTTATCTTTTTTAATGTAGAGCTCACTTCTCATGTTTTTATATCTGGTTTTAAGTATGTAAAAAAACACAAATGCCAACTCATCAATTTTATTCTCTGACAATCAAACATTTTTGGCAACAAACAACACTGCTCAAATCACAGACTGTGATGCCGTCCAAATATTTAAAAGTGGTGAAATAAAATATTTTATAGACTTTAACTTCTATAAACAGATGAACAATTTGGATGCCGTTAAATGGATTTTGTATGTTGTGTATATGAAGATTACTTTTATGGAAGAGCTGAACTAAATAATGTGATCCTAATGTGAAATTGTACAATAAAGAAGTGTAAAAGTTTCTCTCTCTCTCTCTCTTTCTCCCTCTATGCCTTTCTCTCTCCCTATCTGTGACTACTCTCTGTACCTGTCTCTGCCAGCCCTCCCTCTGTCCATCCATCCATCCTCTCTTTCTTTCTGTTCACACTGTTGGAGTGATCTTCATCCAGATTTGGTACACACACTACTTGGTCTCTGATGCGGTTCTGACTTCAGCTGTTTTGATTTGAACCGATAATGTCTTAATCAACATTTTCAGTCCAATATTTGTATATTGATTATCTTTATTATTATATTATTACATTTGAACTGTTCGCAAAAGTGATCTCCCTACCAATCCAGATTACTGTCTAACCAAAGGTCATGTGACTGCAGAGCAACAGCTGCTTGTGTTTTTCCAGTGCACACAGTGTAGCAACCAGATTACTGCAGCAGAGCAGTTCACTGCTGGACAAGACCATGTTTGTAGTAAATACTGATGTCTTTTACCACCCATATTGATGCCTACCATGAAATGGTCTGTATAGCCACCTGATACACAAGTCTGACAGCAGCACAGAAACGAAGAAATCATTGGTGAAAAAACAGCACAGGCGGCTGGTGATGATGAAGCGAGACGGCGAGGTTAATGCTAGGATTAGCTTCTAATGGGATCCACTGCTAAGTGTGGACAAATCATGCAAGTTAAAAAATTGAAAGTGTGTCAGCGGATGTGTTTCAGCCGTTATAGGTCATCAGTTCAGGCCGTCTCTTTTTATAGCTTTGTGATTGTTAAAGGCAGAAATCAAACGTAAAACAAAAACAAAGTGAGGGATTTAACAAGTGCAAAACAATTACTGTTTCACTTACTTCAAAATGATTTTCTGTGTTTGATTGGCTGGAATCCCCTTTGTTACAGGTCATCTAACAATAAAAGAAGAAGGAAAGACTACCCATGAGCACAAGCTGTGATTGATTTATGTGACAGATCAACTTGATCGGTTTGATAAGGAAGCAACATTAAATGACACAGTTAGAATATCAAGCAGTGACTGTCACCCACTTTAAACTTATGTCTTCAGCAACACAGTAGGAAAGTGCATTTAAAACGTAGCATAAACTTTGTGATCAAATAATAAAGATCAGAGTGTTAAAGAGGGCGGATAGCTAGAAATACACTGGCTGTTAAACAAAAAGCTCAATCACTTTTCACTGCCACAGGTAAGGAAATGTATTTTGGAACAGTATTATACCCTATGATCCACTGGGACCAAACGCAAGTTTTAAGACCAAACCAGTCTCCATTAGATTTTAAAGAAATCAACAATGTTTGGTCTCCATGGTGATAAACACTATGTCAATCTCACAAGAGTAATATAAAGGCTAGCGATGGCAATAAAGTTGCCCGTGAATAAAGTTACTATCGGTGAAAGGTTAGAAAATAACGAGCTTCTCTGCGTGACAAACGAATCACTGAGCAGCAAAGTTCACACGTTCTGGAATCTGTTACATGTTGCCCACAAAAGCTCTCTCAGGATTCCACATTTAATACCCTGACTCAACTACACTGGACTTTAGACCTGACACACCTTGTGTATGTGACATCATTAGCTTCCTGTGTACATTTTTACTACATAATACATTAAAAGTACCCAGTGATGGAAAAAAAACTGTAAAATTCAGAAAGGCCTTTTACCCCTTACAAGTATTTTTAACCCTTGCGTGCACAGGTGCATGGGCCAATCACACCGGCTGTTTGGAATTAAGTAGGAATGAGTCAACCCACCTATTGTTTCGTTGTGATTTCAAATATAATGTGTAGATTTCAAAAGGGTTCTTAGTTTTAAATTTTTTGATTCAAACGAACATTACAAGAGTTATGTCGCAAAAATTTGCATTGTAAATCTAATTAAAAAGTGCCCAATTGTCTTTCAGTTTCATTTTACAGACCCAAAAATCGGTGCAATCAGTGCCATCTAGAGGTGAAAAGAGGGGATAACCCTCGGAAGTACAATACCTGTGAAATGGTTGGAACAGTGTTTGGCAGATTTTTTTATTCAATTTTCATATTGCTTTGACATAGTCTTTGCTTTTTGGGGGGATTTATGATTTAACACTTTTGATGTTTGTCATAAAAGATTTTTTGGAGGTTTTTTTGCAGTAAATGACAAATTACCCACAATTGTAATTCGTTGTGGAATTGTTGTGTAATGTAATGAAAATATATTTGTAAAGAAGAAAAAAAAGGGTTTTACTAAAAAGCATTGCCACTAAAACTGTTTTAAGGTTAAATTATTAGAGAAAATTGTAAATTGTTTACATTTTTGCTTCAAACGGTTTGTGTAGTGGGCGGGGAGCAGGAAACTTACAAACTATAATACAAATTCTCCAATGAAATTATTTTATAACACCCATGACGAAATCAAGCAGACCATCCACTATATCACGGGGCAGGTAAAAGTGTGTGTGTGGGTATAAAATTCCATTTAAAATACAAAAGAATCTATAGATATTGTTGAACACACTCGTTATATACGTATACTAAAAGTGTTCCTAATCGAGTCCTTGTAAAATGCAATGTACCAGTTGATAACAATTGTTTAAACTCTCTGCACCGCGTGGTTGGATTAACAAAGTATTGAAATATAAGCAGATAGAGAAAGGAAATCTTTTCAGACAAAGCAACGCACGTCATGAGCAAAGTTGTCAAAGAATTTAAAGACTGAGATGCGCATGAACTTGAAGACAATGCTGTGGCTTCAGGGATCGCATACTGTACCGTGAGTGGCATCCGGGAACCACCTGGAAACAAGAGTGCTCAAGGCACGCTCCTTTGGTAAGCCTACGGCAAAGAAGACACGCAAGTACAGCCATGGAGGTACATCACCCAGCAACAACTACCTCTTTAGATTTAGAGGGTAATCAAACAAAAATAATCTCCTTTTGTGGAGGGATTTAGCACCTACTCTTAAGTGGGATCTCTGTGTGCCGCTCCCAAAAATCAGTACGTCTACGAAATAAGTAGTTGTCATTTTGGACACCAATGTATTTGTTTACGCTACAATTAGCATCAATCTACATCTTGTTCACAATACTTTCAAAATAAACGTTTTCTTCAATCACAGAAGTAAAGAACATTAACACATTTCCACTCTTGAACATTTCAACAGGACATGCTATGCTTTGCTTAAGGCACAGGTGGGGTACTAAGAACTAAAGGTGAAAGATCATCTCCACCCAATATCTACAGACTGAAGCATGCAGCTACTATTTGGAAGCACTACAATAATTTTAACATTCAATCAAGTAAATAACTTTAAAAAAACACCTGAAGGATTTCTCCATAAAGGCGAAGAAGCACATTTCGTGGTTCATCTCCAAGTGTTGGTTGATTCTCAGGTAAAGCACAAAGGAATAGTTTGTTGCTGAGTCCTCCCCTAAAAGAAAAGGAAATAAATCAATATTTATAAATCAATTTTTATCAATAACTGGTAACTTGGCAACCTGTCCAGGGTGTACCCTGCCTTTCTCCAGAAGTTTACTGGAGATAGGCACCAGCAGAACCCTGTGACTGAACAGGATGAAGCAGGTAAAGAGAATGAATCAATGAATGTTTGTCCATTAACGTTTTATTTGTAAACCAATATTTAGCCTCAGAAACAGCTTTGCAGATTTTAAGGGGAAACATGGGATTAACATTGCAATAAAATGGGAATACATTTTTACACCAATTCACTTACTCTTAAATAGTAAAGGTTTGATCATCCATTCATTCATTTTTATCACTTTTTTGAACCCAGCTTTGGGTCACATTTGTTTGCTGGCAGATATACCAATTCCACTCAGGGGAAAAGGCATTGGCTTCATACTGACTGCAAGTCAGCAACCTACCACTCATCATTCAACTCACTCTCTCTCCCAGGGGGAATCAAGTATCTATGAAGGAGGAAGCCAGAGTTCCTGGAGGAACCCACATGGAAAGTTTCAACAAATTTCGGAAAGACGCAAGAACCAAATTGCTTTCAGAAAGACACCATTCCTAATTACAAAGGAAGGGGAGATGCTGATTTCTCACAAATTTTTTGGACTTTCATTCCTTAATTGGACAGGACAGCGGAGAATCAACAGTTGGATAATGGTGAGAGAGTATCATTAAATAACCTTAACCCAAACCAATGTTACTGGAGCATGTGTTATGGCACTGTATGCAATCAGTTGGAACAACAACTCATTTTAATATTCTCAGAAGATGCATGTTTAACTTTTAAGTTAGACTGTTTACATAAACTCATGAGTGCAGTTTAAGTTTAGCTGCCTAGGTTAACAAACCAACGCCCATTTTGTTGAATTTCTACGTCATCGCTGGTTGAACTTGTGCGGAAGAAAATAGGAAAATGGAGAAAGAGGCACCAAATAATTATGTTAAATTTCTTTTTTTAGCTTATTTAACTATAACTTATGATGAGACATGTGATTTAAAAGGAATGTGGACAGAAAAATTCCAATATATGGAACTTTTTCAGTTTGTGCTATGCTTTATACAATGCTAAATTTCTTTTAAACCCAAGATGGACTCGGACCAGTATAACTGATTTAAAGTACTTTTTCAAAAAATGTTGCGCTCTCAAGAACAGAGGGGCACAATGTAAATATAAAATGAAAACATTACAAGTTTTTTAAATGTTTTAATGAAGTGAAGGTAACAGGGAGGGAACAGTTTTCTATATATGTGTTGGACCCTCCTTGCAAAAAAAATGCACCCGCCCTCACTTGTGTAGGCAGCTATGCAGGTTTAGAGACATTTGATGAGGCAAAAAAAGAAAAAAAATTATGTTAAACATTAAAGACAGATGACCGAGGTTCATGTAAACTGCTGGATAACTTCTGGGCCATTAAGCAATTTCAAAACACATACAGGCTATCCCATAACTGAACATTTCCCACTCTTCTTTTATCTGTGCTACAAACAAAATCAGTTCCGGGTAGGATTAAAATCGTCTTAAGTATAGTTTGTCTCAGAACACTTGAGACACACACAATACCTGATGATGGAGATCTGGAAGTCATCCTCGTCGATGGATTTCCAGGCTCCGTGAAGGAATTCCTTACACCACAGATACGCCTTGTTCTTCGTTTGAGGGTCGGGCTCATCAGCCCGCAAAATGTCTTTACAGTCGTCTCCACCGTCTGGCTGGACTTCTAAGACATTTTCATTTACCAACAGACCCAGAGACATTGAAGGCGAAGAAGACACACCGTTGATGAATTTGGTCTTCATGCTTGCAGCGGGTTACTGGCGGAAACCTACGTTTAGTGTAAGAAATGTGTCTAGAGACAGGGACGCGGAATGCCTATGTAGTTTGTCAAGTGATAAGTATGTCAAACGTAGATTTCTGAGAGGCACATTAATCGCACGATCACACAATCGATGCAAGCGCAGTTTGTGATCCAGTTATTCGTGCGCAGTGTGTTGAAGATGAAGGGGCTGGACGTGACGTCAGCCGACCACACCCTTCCTGCTCTCTGATTGGACAACGGGATCACGTCCCCCTTCATCGCAAGTCTGAGCAACGCCTGGTGTAAACATAGCCTGACTGTCAAGTTTCTGGTGTAGTATGTATGAGTCATTAATTCAGTCAAAAACATATTTACAAAATAACTATAGAGTACACATCATTTAGGTTAGGAAGTTCTTAGATGTTCTTATGATTCTTATGATTCTCTCACTTCTGGATGTACAATAAGTAATACAAATACATGCTAACATCTGACAGTTATTTCGTTTTTAACCTTAAGTGCATTTTGTTTTCCAGATTAATTACTCTTAAACGAATTTTCAGTTTTTATTTCCATTCCATACATTCTGCAACTTGGGCCACAAATAGCCAAGTTTAGTATGGAATGCGGTTTGGACGTGCACTTCGGCACGTCTCTGGTTTAAATGTGAACTATGTGTGATCCAGAATCGAGACTTTTGTGGTCTAGTGACCTTTACAAGATCGCGCGAGCTCAGGAATACCGCCATTTTGTCGTAGTAAGGTAACAAGGAATGATGATGGGTCAAACAGCTCAAGACTAATGTTTAAGATATGTTTCTTAAACTGTGTTATTTGGGTTCCATTATAGTTCTAAAAACGATAAAATGCATGTAATTAATCTCTTCTTTCTCTCAGACAAATACCACATACATAAGTGTAAGTTCTACAACTGCAGGCTATACTTCTCTGGATTTAAATTGGAGCTAAAATCATATGTAGCCTTGATTAATTCTTCCTTGAACTCCAACGCCCAAATGACTGTGCCATTTCTGAGGAATCTTAATGGAATAACCTGAGACGTGCGCCTTCTTCTGTACTGTATTTACATATTTTATTGTATAAATTATCTTTTCCTTGTTCTGCTGATTGCGATTGTACTGTGCTTTGAATTGTCAATAAAAGAAAACTAATGCCTCAGATATCTTGAAAGTTTGTCCTGGTTGAGGAGACACCCATCTAACTCAATACTAAAAGTTGTTTGAATAACATTCAATTTTCCCTGTGGCTTGTGATGTCCTGGAGATTCTTTGGAGAGTGAGTCACCAGGTACCTTGAGAGAACAAACTAGAACAGAAAAGGTTTCAGCATCATAATGAGTAGAAAAACCAGAACAGGTAGATAAAGCTATTTGTTTAGGATGGTTTGACTTGGTGACCAGCTTAAAAACTCCCGAACACTTGAGATTTTTTGGAGAGCAAGTCACCGGGTGCCTTCAAGAAACATTTTAGTGTCATAATAAGTTGAAAAACCAGAACAGCCGGCTAAGACACTTGGTAAAGCACTTTGTTGCTAGTTTGGAACAACTTTGGACCGTCCACTTATTATCAGTTGACCATTACAATTCCTGTAATGTTTTCTCCCATGGCACATTGTACACAATAAAGTAAGTGGACCGTGTCACTGATTTCAACAATGCAAATCCACACATTATAAACTGGTAAATGTGAGGCCATGCTAGATATATGTATTTACTTCAAACACTAATAATGACATTAGACTTAAAACTTCTTGAAAATGATTTTTATAGTTTTCAAGTATTTAAAACAGTTAAATAAAAACAGGTTCCATAATATACAGAGTAGTCAATATGCCCCTAGATTAACTGTACATCCAAAATCTTTACTGTCATGAGGCTGTTAGTCAAGTCTGTACACTTCAGTCCAGTGGAATTCTGTGAGGATGAAAAGCTAACAAATTCTTCAAACACACCCATTGCAAACCTTTGACAATACCGAATGTAAAGCATACGATGAAAGAAGAGATGAGAAACAAAGTAAAAATAGAAATAGCCTAAAATGGTAGCTGCCTACTGGAAGGATCAACAATGGAAACACAAACAACATCTTTGAATAGCTTGTCCGTTTTTACCATTTCGGCAAAGCACAAGATAGACACACCAGTGGGATGTACAGGGTTCTATAATGATTGAGGGAAACAGGTTGTTGATTTAGTCCTTTAATCTGTAGGCACACCTCTCTACCTTCTTTAAGATCACACTAAAAGGGTCTGGTGTTCATAGAAAACAATCAAACTATTCAGCATTTTAATGGACCAGCACCAGGCCACCACAATAAGCACCACAGCCTTCATTGGCCAACAAATCTGACACATGGTAAAAAAAAGGATTTTGATACAAAACAGTTGTATCAAAATGATCCATTAAAATTTGAGCTCCCCTGAACATGCTTTGTATTCGATGATTCCATTTAGCCGGATTAAGCTGAGGAGCAACCAACACGTGACGTGAGTATGGTGAATTATGAAGTGTCATCCTTTTGAGGTGAAACCATGCAAATATTTCCAATTGTGATTCATCAAAACAAATGCCTAGCAGTCTGTGGATTGAACAATTAAGCAGGACAGAATACCAACAAACATTATCAGATAGAATTCAGATACATAACCTGTACACTTTCTACAATATTTATATCGATAGTAAGGAAACGAAAGAAGTGCCATCACTCAAATATAAAGAAAGATAGTTTGCCATGATTTAAATGTACATTTGCATTTTTGTTTATATTACATATGTTCAAAATGAACATGATTGAGAAGATGGGTATTTACACAGCTTATGCATTGAGTCTCAGCGACTGATCTTCTCGACGTCTGGAGGAAATGTCAATGTCTATGGAATCCTTGCCCACAATGAGGCGCAAGCGTTTTGCTGGTGGAAGTGGGATGAAGTCATCCTCGTTATCGAAGTAGTCCTCTTCCTCATCTTCAGAGGATATTGACTCCATTTCCATGTTTTGATCATCCTGAGAAGCAGTCTTGTTATCCAGGGAGTCGCCAGTTTCCCGCTTCACAAAGCCCAAACTAACATCCTCCGGGTATCCACGGCGTCCTCCTGATGCATCCTCCTCCCGCTTCAGCTGGATTTTCAGCTTGGTGGAAGTGCTGTGGGCTCCATGGATGAAGCCATTGTTGAGTTTGGCTACATACGAGCTGCTACGGTCTTTCTCCTGCTCTTTACTGAACTTGATGCTGATTTTAGAGGAGCTTGATGAGTTGGGCTCTCTCTGTTCAGTCTTACTGCTGCTGCTGTCTCGACGCCTACGTAGTGTTATTTTGGGGATGCCTGAGTTATTCTGCAGAATCAGCTGGGCGTCATAGCGCGTGATCTGTCGCTTCTTCTTTCCCTTGCCTCGCCGAAGAGCTTTGCTGCTTTTAGTTGAGCCGTTGTAGTGATGATGGCGGTCCGGAAGACCTAGCACCACTTTGCCACAGTCTGCAACATCTGCAGCCTGAACAGTGTGCCGCAGATCCGGAACCCCAAAGTTCTCATCATAAGAGTCTTCCTGTTTTACCACCCTCCTCCCTCTAGGACACGTCCCTTTCTTAGGACAGCTGGCCTCCAAACTAGGAGTGCTAATCTGGTGCCCAGATGACACAGGAATTAGCTCTCCAGGCTCTGACTTGACAACACTTGGACAAGGCTGCCTACTCAATTCCCCTGCATCTTCAGCACCAAGAGAGGTCCTTGTGGACCTACGAGTTCTATAAGTAGAAAGTATGCTGTCCTTGCTTGGTGAAGTCGCCTTTGAAGAGCTCTGATTGTTTGTTGACGGACATGCAGCATTACCTGCAGTTGCACGTCTAATTGGGTCTCGTCTGGAGGTCTCTTTGAAATTCCCACTTGTGCTCACTCGACTAGGCCCTTTTGTCCATAAGGTTTGAGACCGCCGACTTCTATTAGACAAGGACTGTGTGGACCTCGATTTTATTCTCTTTGGTAAACTTGAAATATTTATTTGACTTTGTTTAGAGGATGAGGTAGAAGAAGGAGTGCTTGACCGAATTTGTCTCGTTACAGCCTTAGCTACTCCGTGCTTATTGACACAGGATTGTGAAGTCCTTTTGCGTAATGCTGAAAGAGAGAGAGAGAGAGAAAAGAAATAATGAGCATTGGACGTAACTGTTTGTATCTACTAAAATATTTACTTTTAAAAGGTCCCTCACATGTTTGAAGACTTGGTTCCTGAGAGTCTGCCTCAGCGTTGGAACTGACAGACTGGCTGTCAGAGTTTCGACAGTTTTCCCCCAGTTTTTTCAGTCTGTTCAGACGTTTATCGGTCTCTCTGAGCCCATACTTGCTATTGATCACTGGAGCTTCCACAGGTAACCCTGCTTTCGACTTGAATGCCCCTGTTCCACGTCTGAAACAACAGAGTAATTTAGAAAATACAACATTAAAGGTCCTCTCCGCTGTTGTTCTACATTTGAACTCACTTAACAATGAGTGATATAGAATATGATTTATGTTAAGCCGCTGATTTGGAGTCAGTTGTGTTGATCACTCAATAGCAGAACACTAGATGACACCACTCAAAACAAGCAATTAAACATAGATGTGGTCAATCTTTTGATTGATCTCTTATGCTAGCAATTGTTTTCTTTTATTCCATAATAACTGTTGAACTGAAAACAAGTGAACAATCAAAGCAGAGAATTGTTCATACTTTCTTAAGCAGAGCTTAAAAGGGTTCCTGATAATGCTTTAAGAAACAGAAAACCTATAAGTGAGCATCAATGAATTAAACGAAATTAAATTGTGACCCCTTATGTACATGTATGATGTATTCATATCAGCATGGAACTGCAAAGTACAATGATTTACAAAATAATTTAAAAATTCTGGTTGATGCTCTATTCAGGCTTAAGCACAATACCTTTCACAAGTGTAGCATTCACAGAATTCATTGTTTTCCCCAAAGAAACCATCTCCATAGTAACAGGAGATCTCTTCTCCTGGTTCGATGTCCCTTAGAACCTTCACACAGGCTGTATCTCGACCTGTTGACACAAACTTAAAAAAAAAAAAACAAAACAAAGTGTTTGTTCATCAGAAAAGAGTAATTTTCCACACACGATTAATGAAGTTCTGGTCCAATATTTAAAAAGAACAGCCTTGCTGCACATGCTTACCTTGCAGTTTGGCCTGCAATCTGTCAATGACAAAGAAAATGTCAAAATTACAATTTGATTAAAATAAAACCCCTACTTAACATGATTACATGGTCTTAAGGTTTTCTCATTAGATTGTTCTAGAAGTGAAGTACCATGATTAATAAATGCAGCTGGTCCTAGCCAAAGTTGTGCGCAGTTTTTACGTGTTGAGTACATGACACTGAAATCATTCTCTCCGTGCCGAAGCAACATCCTTTCTTCACTGGGAGACAGCTCGGCAATGCAGCCCACAAGATGTTCAATTTTATCATTCCTTTTCCTAAAATTTTCAAAATAAGAGCATGTGGTGAAGCAAGCAGCGACTGGGGAGAATCCTATGATTATATACAAACTCACCAATCTTTTGTCGCAACGATTTTTGCTCCATTCTGCTCCGAAGAGTAACGATTGCAAGACAAGATCTCAAAACCACTGTCTGAAGCAAACATGCGCAGGTAAACAAACACCTGCCAGGACATAAACAAGAAAAGAAATTTAGTTTTAACATTTGTAACCATTATAAATAATGCTAGCATAATTTTTTTTATAAGGCTTTTATTTCAATATAGTATATTGAAAATAATACACACATATGCACACAGTAAGCATACACTGAGGTAAAAGAACTAATTTGGAACGTTTCTAAATTTTAAAATCTAAAAAGTGTTTTGCTGCCAAGTTTTGCACAAAGTCTGCAGGGAATTGGTGCCACTTCTCTTTCTGTGCTGATATGTGCCAGCTCAAACCTTCAGCTCCCTCCTCAAATTATCTATAGGATTATGGAGACCGTCTAGCCACGCCAGGAACAAGTGCTTTTTCATGAGCCACTCCTTTTATGTGCTGTTGTCCTGTCCCCTTGACAGAAAAGCACCCCAAAAGCATTATGTTCCTACCACCATTCTGGCCGTATTTTGTGTTTTTTCTTTTGGCACATGTCAAGCAACCTTTTTACTGAGGCAATGGTGAAATTGCATTGTGTAGCTTTACAGTCTTGTTTCTGAACGGGTTTTTTGGTATTGGTCCTGGTGGAGATTTTAATTTGATTTTCATCAGTGAACTCCTATATAAATCACAAAAAGATACCCCCAATAAGAAGCTTCTAATCTTTTATGGAGTCTCAGTGCCATACTTTTAAAATAAACCTACCCTTTAACTGATCTTTTTTTAGCAGTCACAATACTTCTTAACTTTAAAAAGAAAAACGATTAAAATACAATTTATACAATTAAAATTTGTTGACACATTTTATGTATTTAAATGAATAAAAATATGAGACTTTTTAGCAACCACATAACAGTAAAAAAATATATTTTTTGAATTCAAATATCATAAAAGTTGGAATTTTGGACATTTGTATTGTTAACTTATTTGCAGTCACTCTAATAATTCAACGAAAAATAAATTATAGTAAAATGTTATTGTAAAATAAAAAAAACTTTACATACAAATATATATTTTTAATCATCTATTCAAACTATTTGTAGAAAAAAATAGCAGCCAAAGCCAAAGACCTCAGGTTTTAAAATTAAATTTACATGTGCTTTGAAGAGCTTTTCCTGGGACTTTGTCTTATTGAGCAAGTGATGTCTCGTCCAGTCTCCAGATGTCAGAGCCTGAAAAGCTTTCTCCAAGTTGTCGTGCTCCTTAAAAAGTTCGATAATCTCTCTCAGCTCCCCTTGGCGCCCTTTGACCAGTCGAAATCTAACAAAACAGGAAACATATTTGCATTAACTCAGCATCATCAAAAGAATCAGCTGATTTTTCCTGAAGACAAACCTGGTGTTCATCTTGTGAGTCTGGAAGCCTAAGTAAGGATCCAGGATCAGGCTGGTGCTCAGATCATCATATTCACACAGCTCTTTGGCTGTCATTCCTGATGAAGGAACATGGCGCCTTTCTGCCTCCGGGGGCACCCCACCACAACCTAAAAAAATGTAGCATTAGCAAAGCACAGCGAAGAGAACAATTTATGCATGCTGAGTTAACTACAGGGAATAAAAAGCAAATTAAACATACGACGACTGCATCTCCTGCCACTTGGAGAGCCCTTGCTTTGACGAAGATGGGCTCTCTGTGTGTTTTGCAGCCTGGACTTGATCACGGGCTGATTACTGGAGAACTTTCTGCCATGTCTCCTGCCATTCAGCACCATGTTCTTGGATTCGCCCATCTACTTCATACCAGCAGGCAGTCTGAAGAAGGAGCATTGAGCTTCTATGTGCTTGTAAGGAACCATTCAACAAGGAGACAGAAGAAACACCTAGAGCGAATGAGGTCTTGACTCGCAGGATTATCCAATTCAAATGTCACTAGAATGGTCAGATTCCTGTAAAATATACATTGATGTGTATGGGTTACTTTTCATAGAAACAAATTGATGTATAGTCTTATTATAAAGTCAATCCACACTTCAACAAAACAATCTGGGGTTGATTTACTTCCATGTGTTCTTGAGTATAGAGCGCCATCATGTGGCTGCTGTTGACATTAACATAGGCTTGTCATGAACTATATACACAGAATTAAAAGCGAGCTACTCTTAAAAATGTTACAATGACATACGACTCCTATAAGTAGTCGTGCACCATTATGATTGTCATATTGCGTAAATTATGTGTTTTTAATGCAACAATTCAGGCAAACTCTTGAGATAACTAGCGACGTTGCGTTTAAATCCCCTCACAAACCACAAACGCCGATTAAAGTTAAAGCGCCAAATTAAAGCTATACGCGGTCGACGCGCAAATAACTGAAATAAAAGCAATACCAAATAGAATACCACAAGTTATGCACTTCTACCCGCACCCAACACCATATATTAGTGCTATGTGTAAACATTTACTGATGCTAACTAGCTTTGCGGCGGGCTAACAAAACAATGAGACTTGCCGAACCGGCAGAGCAACGGTTTTCGCCGGTTTCGTTGGAAACGTTCATTATTTGATATAATGACTGTTAAAGAGTGGTAAAGCGAAATCCTTATAATTTCGCAAGTTTAGCGCATTAAGAGACATTAAGAAAATATGCAAGTTTTCGCAGTAAAGTTAGGCCTGGTGCACTGCTAACAGCTAGGTTAGCTTGCTAAGCGACACCCGGAAAAGCCCGAGCAAGACGAGATCGGAAACCGCGTTGACGCACTACTTCGAATACTCACTTTACTCCCTTACGCATCAAGAATTGTCCATCACCAACGTCCAGCACAATCCAAAAAATGTCACATTGTCGACAAACTGTCTGAAAAAAATATTACATTAAAATTCAAGATGGCGGCCGTTTCCAGATCAACAGACGACAGGAAAAGCGAGCCTCCTCGGAAAGAAATAGACCGAAAATGTGTTAATCATAGGCCGTACTTTGACGCGCACTCCGTCCTTCTCTCTCCAGAAGTGTTCGTTTAATAGAGCTGCGTAAATAAAGAGTTGCTGGATGTTGATTAAGTGCTATAAATGGCTCGACAAACTCAGATGTAAACGTTACAAAGACAGCGTTGTTGTACCCCTTTAAATGTGCACTTGCGGCTTAGTGCGCTTGTGTTTCCGTAGAGCAGCACCAGCATCCCAGCGCACCATCCACCGCACATCAAACACCGTTTTTAGCACGCACCTTAATCTAAAATCACAGAGAAACAGTAATATATACAGACATTTGTTTGTAGAATCAAAAACAAGATCCCCTGTGTCAAGTAATTCGATGGAAAATGAAAGCTTCTGTGCTATTTTAAAATGATCTGTCGTGTGGTTCTTCGATTCCAAATCCTAGGGACATGCAAAACACATTTATTCAACAGGTTAAACAATTTCTCGTAGGTACAACATTGTTGTTTTAAAACGCTAAGTTAAATAAATAAAGTTGTGTTGTATTTGTAAATATTAACGAAAGAAACCTAAACATAAAACGAGTAGAACTTTGATGTGTAAATAAATGTTTCATTTGTTCATATTGAGAAGAGGCTTTTGCTTAAAAAAAAAAAGATTTTCAGCATTTGTTTTACAATGTACTCATATTTTCTCTAATGCAGTGTATTTTTATAGTCTTAATATATATATCAATGTATAGTTACTATATATCAAATTATAGTTCAGTTAAAATGTTATTGATCAAGAACAAAATCCTGTACTTGGAAGCTACTGATAAACAAATAATATTTTAATATAATCTAGACATGCCTTAATATTTAATATGTTGTATATTTTTATATTTTTAAAACTGCAACTAACTAAACACTATTGCTAATAACATAAATGCTCAGAATATGTATTCCACAGCTTCTCTCCCTGAGCACTCTCTGTGACTACAAAGCAATCCAGGAACTTGCGCCCTCATACTCTGCTTTTGATGATTTTCATGAGCCAGGAAGGAACATTTCTTCAATAGAGTTGCATAAGAAAGTAAATTAAATATTTATATAGTCACGCAAAATCCTGTGTGGCACTACATAGAATATAACATTAACTTTATGCACCATAAGTTTATGTTTATTTATTTATCATATCAGAATCAAGAATAAAATCGGTCACATACAGCCATTCAGTCTTGAACAATAGAGTTGCTCATGTACATTTTTGGTATAATTCTTAGAACATAACTTTGGATCACACAGCAGCAGTCCAGTCCATTTTATCTTTAGGCCAAGCAAGACACTTCTCTCTGTCTTTTATTCAAAAGTGGTTTGACACAAGGAATGGTGTGTGGGGGCTCTTGAAGCACTGACTCCTGTAGTCCATCTCATTCAGATTTTCTAATGGGTTATGTTTCACAATCCTTTCCAATTATCCCAATTGTTTGTACACTGATTACTGAGAGAATGCCAGAGCTCTGTGAACAGCAGCCTCTTTTGCAATGAGAGGCCTTTGCAATGAAAGACCTTTTGTGTATTTTCCTTGCATAACGTGCCCAAGAAGTGGTCATCTTTTGGGCTATCTATTCAGCAGACTTCCCCATCGACATACAGAACCAAACTGAGAGAGATGCCTTTGCAGATGCTTTGAGTTAATTCACAGATTAGAGTGTGGCATCAGCTGTCATCAGTGTGGAACCTTTCACAATATTTAATTTAGGGTTTTCATTATTTCTCATTTCAAAACTAGCAGAAGAAAATGAACGGAATTACTTATTATGAACATGGATCATCCAGATTTTCTCAGTGTTGTAGAAGGTTAAACGCTGGGTAGACTTTCTAATTTTTAATATGTGCATCGTGTACAACAATACATCGTATATCGTAGGATTTAGCTGGGTTCAAGTGATCACCCAAACACAAAAGGATGCAAAGAAAAAACAAATCAGTACCTTTGCTAAATTGTTGTTATATAAACCAAAAATAGCAAAGCCAAGCATTGAAACTTAATTTCAGGTCAATTTCGAGATTTGCTGAACTTAACAGAAAATATTGTTGGAGTAAAGACCTAGCATTTCCTTGATGCGGAAATCCTGACAGCAGATATCGATGACCATGTTAGAACTGGGCTTGGATCAGTTCTTTAATTCGAATGAAAATCTAAGAGGACCGCATGAACGCCCCAAAAGCTGTTCTGCGATCAGCTGTAAATCCCAACAAGCCTAGACCACGCACACTGATGATGTCATTGGCGAAGAACAACAACCTCTCACTGGGGCTCTCAGCTCAGCTTAGCCGCATAGTTCTGGTCATTCACAGCCACTAAAATACTCATCTTGAATTAAATGATCGACCATTTCAGTTCGTTAGTTTAAGTTTAATGAGTGCACACACAAAACGTGCATAATTTTTAAAAGTTATTGCAATATATAAAGTCGAGGGAGGCCGCTGTAACAAGCTAACGGAGAGTTAGCCGAACCTTTTAATTGTTTATTGTTCTTTAACGCATTATTTCCACCATTTAACCTGAGGCAGCGCTATGATAAACTGACATTCAGCGTGTAAACTTCTTCACATCTCAGGTAAATGCTACAATGATTAAGGTAAGTTGGTGTCCCTTACCTTATTAGTTTAATACTTTTTTATTCGAAACCAAATAAGTCTGAAGTTTTTAAATATGTTTTCAATGATTTAATGTTGGTGTCCCTTAGATTTAAAATCTTAAAATGCGTGGCCTAGAATAAAATTACCTAGTTGGTTTAATATTGTGAAACGTATTATGAAAATGTTTTTGTGTTGCGCACTGTAATGCTGTTTACAGTGATGATTCTTTCTGGCCAATCAGTGTGCTCAACAACTGATCAGTCTGCAATCAACAGGATTTGATGTGACACGTTTCACAATTGAAAAGCCAGAGTATGGTTAAACAAGAACTCCATCCTCCTCTCACTATAAAACCTTATACTTCAGTCAGAATGTGTCCACTTACCTGGACACCTTTTAAAAAGCCATTGTTTTTTTTTTTACCTGGAGGCGCTGATCCTAGAACACTTAGGAACACTGTCGGAGCCTGTGCTGAAGGTTCTGGCTTTAATTGAAGCCAACAGAAAATAATTTTCTGAAAAATCATCTGATTGCTCGTTGTGACTCCATCCATAAAAATAATAACCAGACCAGTCCAACATGATCTTGCCTTTGTACTTAAACTGGACAGCCCCTAACAGAGGGCAGCAAAACCCCAAACTCAGACTATTGTGTCAAAAAGGGTATCTTTAGTTATGTGGTATTCTCATCGGAATCAATTTCCATCAGTTCTGTGTTCAGTTTTATTTTTTTTTTAGTTTTTTCTGAGTGTGAGTGGGTTGTAGCTTCATCTTTGGAAGCACTCACTAGTTCTGATTTCATATTGTCAAAAATTAGCATATTCTAGTCGAATTTGCTTCAGCACTGTCAACCTGGGGAAACTAAATGATCTTTCTGAGATGATGGAACATTTTAAAACGTTGTAAATTATGACTAAGATGGACTGGCGGCCTGTCCAGGGTGTACCCCTGCCTCTCGGCTGAAGTGTGCTGGGGCACCAGTAGACCCCCTTGACCTTGAAGGGGAACAAGTGTGTAAGAATATGAGTGAATGTAAAATATGATCATCTTTTGTCAATCTCTGAAGGAAATAGACTGGTCTCTTGTAAAATAAATTTGGTATGAAAAATAACGATACATGGTTCATATATGGATACATTTATTATTTCTTCTATGTTGTTCAGTAACAGAGAAAACCTCTAATTTAGCCTTGTTTGTAAAGTAATCGTAAAGAAGGTTATGTATTGTTGCAAAATGCCAGCGTTAGATGGTAGACTCTACAGATGTCCTGTAAAATACTTTCCTGTCTGTTAATAAAGGCAAAAATTAAATATTTAAAAAGAAGTTGCCATGGCGGGACAAATTTTGCCTTTACACCCGTGTGTATTTCCAGAGCTGGTGCCTATAAAAGACTTTCTTTAAATAAACAAAACTTTAACGGTGAATTTATTGTTCCATCAGTTCTTATATGTGAAAGGACTTTTGGTTTTTCAGTTCATGACCCCTTTAAATCAAATTATCTAATAATATCAGCACTCAAGACAGTGGTTCATTCAATCTGCTTTTCTGCTTGTGGCCAGATCTTTGTTTAAAAATGACATTAAGCAATGAGTAGCATGTTATGAACATAAAGTAGCGGTTGTGTAGATATTCTTGGTACTAAAATCTGAATGTATTCTTTCACTAATTGAACAGATTCCGTAATAACAGTTGACTGAATTATTAACCGAAACTTTGTTCTCCATCAGCTGCAGGCAGACTGGTCTCTGTGAGCACAACAAAAGGATGATCTTCAAGATTTAACCAAGCACTGACCAAAATGCCTCAGCGAAAGAGAGCCCTCCTTCCCGTTAACACCAGGAGAAGGGTTAAAGCGGATGATGATTACTTCCCGTTCAACTCCTTGCCAGTGGAATGCCAACTCCATGTGCTCTCTTTCCTCAGTGAGCTGGACAAATGTAACTGCGCCCTTGTATGTGCGAGCTGGAGCTGCTTAGTGCGATCCGGTAAGCTCTGGAGGGTTGCAGATTACTCTCGCCGTGGAGTTTTTCACCTTGGGCAGGAGGGGTTGCTGGTTTCCAACCGAGAGTTTGAGCGCTGGAAAGCTTGGGTTCACCATTACACCCATCACCTTATATCCCGTGGTGCTAGTTTACTCACTCTCAAGGCCAGTTTTGACCTAGGGGACCAGTGCAATAAATGGGGCGAGCTCTTGTCACACCTTCTCCAGAATGTTCATTGCAGGGATCTCAGCCATTTAGATTTGAACTGGACGTTTACCCTCCTGGAGCCCCTCGACCTCCGTGTCCACACCAGTTCTAGTTCTCATCAGGACAACATCACCAAGATGGACCAAGTAAACAATTTCCAGATTCTTCTGTCTCGACTCGTCCACAGCTGTCCCAGGATATGCAAAATGCGCTTGCACTTTGACTGGTCCGAAACTTCGGTTGCACTAATTACTCAGTTCCAACACCTTCGCGTCTTAGAACTGAAGTACTTTTGGGTGTTCAAAGGAGTGAGTCAGAACACTTTGCAGACCTTGACGAAATCACTGCCTAATCTGAAATCTCTCACACTCCACGTTCTCGTGCCACTTAGAAATCTTGGCATCTCGTACACCTTGGAGTCACTTTCGCTAGAGTTCTTGGATGTGTCGCCCAGTCGCGGACTGGTCTTCTCTCGCCTCAACCTCCCTGTGCTAAGAGAGCTGCGGGCTAAAAAGATAGTTAGGGGCATAACTCTGGATCGCCGGACTCGACTGCGCATACAAAGCCGATGGCCTTGCCTGTATCAGGTGTTACGGGAAGGGACACCCAAACTTCAAGCCCTCAACAACGAAAGGCTGCTACCAAACTGGAAAGAGCAAAGTTACAGAGAACTGACGGCAATCCTGCAGCAATCTTGCTACTGTCTTCAGCATTTGGACAGCTGGCTCTGGTGATCTCTGGACATAAATAATCAAAGGCCATATGTAATGGCTTGAAGGAACGTGGTCATTTTCTCAAGAAACATATAGAAAGACCAAAAGCACATTTCTAATCCCCTCTAATAAAACACGTAAAGCTGTTTAATTACAAGCCAACTGAAATACAGTTCCCGTTTTCTCAACGGTATAAATGTCTTAAAAGAGCAGTGGCTTGCTTTGTGCTCTGAAGGTTTGTGTTCCAGAATGAAGTGTGTGCATTTTTTAGGAGCTTATGTGAAGTTAGGGAGAAAAAAAAGTACATTTCAGTCCTTTTGTGTTTCAATGGGAGTTATCAACATTCAGAGGTTTGCCTTATTTCTGAGTTTTAGCAAACCGTGACCAAATAGTTCTATTATTTCCTTCTTTGTATTTTCAACTTTTTAAAATCGAAGCTGGGGTTGAGCATTTTAGAGAATTCCTCATGCATTTGTCCGTATTTGGGGCAGTGTTCTAAATATATCTTTTTTTATGTGCAAAAAGCATATGCTTTTACACAAATACGATTCTCAAAGTAGGATAAATCCTGTGAGTAATACAACGAATAAGGTGAACTCAACACTGTGCCTTTTGCTTTTGAAGTGAAAAAAAAATACTGCCTTGAAGATCAATTAAGTAGAACTTGATTAATGTTGTGAGTTTGGAGTCCATTCCTTTTTGTCTTTAAAAAATAGAGGATATTACAATCAAAGAAGGATTTAAAATGAATTCACCTGATGCTTCTTAATGACACAATACCAGCGTCTTTTCTACCCATCCTGTGTTTTTTTGTTTGTTTTTTTTCTTCAACCTATCATGAAAACAGCAAACTTCAGTGGTGCTGTGAATAAATACACCAGTGAAACACCTTGGTGCCGTGAGAAATGAAATCATTCTACTGACAAGAAGTGAAACAGCTACAATAAATGATTTCACAAACTTGCTGGTGTTTTTGTTTGTTTTCATAATTTTTCCATAAAGCAAACATCGGCTAGAATAGATTATTCGCAGTGGCGACCACTAAGTTAGGAACAGCCGAAAGTAAAAGAAGAAGAAACATCTGCTAGAATGAGAGTTTCTGAGAAATGCGTATCTGAAATCCACATTAGTTGATTGATAGATTTCAAGCGAATGTGTACTTGCTTCAGTTAAAAGTTCTCTTTTGTAAAACTAGAAAAGTAAACATTTTAAATTGATTATGTCCAAACTAGCATCACTTACAAATGGATGCAATAGATCGAAATGTTTCAGCACAAAATAAAAACGTTCAATACAGTTAGTCAGTTATTTTTCCAAATACGTACAGTACCAGTTGTCCACTAGGTGGTGACAAATCATGATCCCAAATCTTCGTTCAACTGATTTGTTCAAGTGGTTGATTCTTTGAATCGATCGGTTGAACCGACGTTACGAACGCCAAACACATACATACAACATAGAGCACAGTTTGTACAGTATTTTAAGAATACACAAAGTGGTTCATTGTCTGAATCGTTCATTGTCAAAAAAAAAAACAAAACAATAATCGATTGATTGTATGTAGTATTAGATCTGCGTCTTCAGTTTGAGACCTTTCTTTTTATTATTCAGCTTGTAAAATCTGATTGCTGGGCAGATTCACTAACTCTGGCAAATAAAAAGAGTAACCCTATTTTTACTCAAGTAAATGTACAAATAATTGTGAAAATATTTACTCCCATAAAAGTAGACATTTAACTAAATTGTTTGCTTGAGTACGAGTAAAAAGTATACAATTAGAAATGTACCCAAGTAGTCAATTACTAGTTACTTTTGATCTAAATGATATGAAACAAAACCCATGAATTTAATGTATTTTGAGAGAACACACCACCACTCTCTTGAAAGTCTTTTAGTGTAATAATCTGTGTTAAATGGTCAACTGTGATTTTGTTAAAAATGTATTGAACCTGTTGTTTACAGTTTTTGTTTACAAATCTCAGATCTTCAAAGATCAGATTTGTTTTTGTAAATGTCATATTTACAACACAAACTTGCAAGCTTTCAGATTCTTAGGCTCAGGTTCCTGTAACTTGTCTTGGTACATTGTCATGCTGCATACAACATAGAGATGCTTTATTTAAATAACAATAAGTGTCAAGAAAGTGTTTGTATTGCTGTAGAAAGGGGAACGACTATGCAAGGAGATAGATCAAACCTAAAACTTAATGGAACTAATTGCTCGCAAATTTTAGCGAACTTGACCGAACTTGTATCCCCGACAGCTCCTGCATGGCCTCCTTTAGATGTGTCAGCCTTTACATTTACAAAATATGGACTGAGCGAAGTCATTGAAATATGTTTAAGCTCATTTGAGTTATTTTAAAATAACAGAAATGGTGGTAGATGTACTACGTTCAAAAAGTTGACGAAAATAACATTTTAAATCTGTAAGTTATTAGTTACCCAAAATATTTTCTCAAATTATTGTAACTAAATGTTAATAGTTACTAATAAGTAAATGAAAGAAAGTCGTCTGGAGAAAGCACTTTCAAATGATGAAGAAAGGAGGGATTAGGGGCAGTTGAAACCTTAATCAAAAACACAACTCCCCTCCCCTGTAACTCTTAAGAAAACACTGCAAACAGGCAGATCAGATTTTGTCCAGGCTCAGACAACAGATGATGAGTGTTTCAAGTGAGATGTTTTGAGTTTCTGGGCAGCTATCTCCTATGCCAAAGTCCCAAACAGCTGGACGTCTCATCATCTTTGAGGTCTGAAGGTCCTGGGAGAATGTACCGAAGAAGACTTCCATGGTACTGTTTACGGGGTTTTACTAAATTAATTCATATAATGTTAAATTCTTTTATCACCAGATGCGTTGCTTTCACAATTGAAACATTTCCAGATGTTTGGCAAGGAGCAGTGTGTGGGCAAAAATACAAGTAATGCCTGGATCATCCAAACTAGTTAATGTGTAATCCTAAAGGTGTGGTCGTTGTTTATAGTGCATATATCATCAATATCTGTGAGAGAGTGCAGAGTCTAAAAATACCCAGCAAGGTCTCCTCACTCACTCCTTTCTTTCTTGGAACATTTTCAGTAGGACCAAAATGGCCAAATCCACCGGGATGTCTAAAGCCTTGGCTATTGGCATTGGAGTTATCACAGTTTGCTCTATTGGAAGTTTAGTTTTGATGGCTGTGATGTTTTACACTCAAATCAGGGAACATCCACCAACCAGTCCTCCGACACCAACAAAACCTCCAGTCATTCCAACGAATCCTCCATCGAATCTTAGACTTCCAGACAACGTGATTCCTGAGAGCTACATTGTCTTTCTTCAGCCACATCTTTACCCATCGATACCCAACAACTACACAGAACAATCGTTCGCTTTCACTGGGAACTCAACTGTGAGGTTAAAGTGTATGCAGGTCTCCAAGAGCATCTATCTTCATGCTCACAACCTAAACGTGACGGCTGTGGAAGTACGAGAAGCTGGATCCAATGAAAAACTATCAGTAAGCGGATATAAACTTCATCACAATGAAAGTGATTTTCTAGAGATTCAACTAAAGGACGTGATGTCTGGAAATGGGACCTACTATGATCTTTTCACCCAATTTGAAGGGGAACTTCTTGACGACCTGGCTGGATTTTATGTGAGCAGGTACACAGGGAAGGAAATTAACGATGAAGATGAAGATCAAGATCAAGAGAGGTAAAGATATTTTCACTAAAATAGTCATACATTTGGGAGAGCTTTCAAATGTTTCGTTCAATTTTTTTTAACAATAACGGACAATAAACAACTGTAAAAAATGTTATAAAACCATAATTTTACAGATTTCTTTTGTTTTCCTAACATTGCCCTCTAAAGATGCATCGGACCCACATGACGAGAAAGTGTCCAACCAACATAATTTTAAATCTCAGAAAACTAAATAATTATGACCGTTTTGATCCCAGATGTCCACTTCAGATCCGATGTCCAGTTTCCCCTTAGTGTGAATGTGTGTGTTGCCGATGGACTGGCGATGTGTCCATTGCCTCTCACCCAATGTGCACTGGAGATTGCAGGTTAAAAAATGAAGGAATGAATAAATTTACTGCTATCATTACTTTGTCAGTGAGAGACAGAATAATAATAAAATAATGTACTCCTGAAAATGGATTAAAAAAAATCTCAAACCTCAACAAAATTTCTACAAAATGACTCCAGGACAGGACAATAATGTGCTTCTTTTTGAGAAGATCAACAAGAGAAGATAATTTTGACTGATCAACTCTTTGTTTGTGGGCAAATGATCAACATCAGTTGAACTATTGCTTATTCTCCCAGTATGTTTTACCCAATGTTGAAGAAAAATGCACAATTTTACAACTTTTACATCTGCGACCAAAAACAGATTCCTGGCAACCAGCCTGTTGCAGCCCACAGATGCCAGAAAAGTATTCCCATGTTTTGATGAGCCAGCGCTGAAGGCTGTTTTTAACATCACCATCATCCACAGACCTGGCACCGAGGCACTGTCCAACCAAGTAGGAGGTTTGCGCCCTTGTTCCTTTCTAATCAGATCTCACAATCAAACTTTTATGTTCTGACCATTTTCTTTTTTATTGCTTTGTTAGTTCCTGATATAATAAAAATAGACGGAGAAGACTGGATCAAAACTACATTTGACCCCACACTAATTATGTCGACTTATCTGCTGGCCTTCACGGTATCTGATTTTGCAGCTAAATCTACACCATCTGGATTTAGAATTCAAGTATGTTGCCTTCATCATAAACTTAGTCACTACAGTTTTATAAACATTCATAACTTATATCATAACTAATATGTGTTTCTAAGGTACATGCGCGGAGAGAGGCTATTGATGCTGGCCATGCTGACTATGCGCTAGATATAACTGGAAAGATTCTCAATCACTATGAAAACCTATTTGGACTGAAATATCCCTTGAAAAAACTGGGTAAGAAAAACATAAAATGCACCCAAAATACATTAAATATATGACCGGGCTTTCTGATTGATGTGGTAGTTGTTAGCGAGAACTGTCTGCTGCCCTGAATGGCAAATTACTTACTATGGCAAAGGCATGAATACATATACTTACATCAGCACCCTTGATAACGTGTAAGTCTATCAAATTCTCTACAAATAGCAGGATATTGAGAAGTTGACACAATGCCTGCATTTCAGGAAACTGGGAGTGAGACTTACAAATATATTTTTCCTGCAGACATTGGATGTTAAGAAATAGAGAAACACAACTACCATCAACACTCCAGTAGCTATACACTGCTTCAATAAACTTAATATTTACAGTTAAATAAGTATCCTGAATAGAGAAAAATAACCATTTGATTAGTAAACAATATGGAGTGAAGAAGTATGAGCAGTCTCAGAGAAGCTTTGTCCATTTTTCCTTGTCAAATGTAACCATTCAAAGGTCTATTTTGAATTCCACCAATTTCTTTCCAAAAGAAAAAGTAAAGCCTTTATATGCCAAATGCCTCCAATCTGGGAATGGAGCAGACTTCTATCTCCCCGTCGTCCCCTTTTTTACACTAGTTCTGTTGCTTTTACTTCCTAATCTCAACCAATCATAGTGTTCCTATGCAAAAAGAATACATACATTCCCTGTAGTTTCTTGTAAGAGTCCCACTTTCCTCTGGAACATTCTTCACTTGACCTTTTAACCCAGTATTCTTTGCTCAGAGAATGAAGCCACATTGATGACTTTTTCAAACTTCCATTTAAACCAACCATACTGTTTATATTTTTAGAATTCCCGCTGAACCATACCCTCTGATGATGATGCCTGGTGGCAGCTAGCATTAATTAGCCTACATGCTTATTTCCTTCAAATGATATGAGTGCTAATCAGAGCTTATGCCCAGAGCTAGAGTGGGCATGGGGAGATCCCTGTAGGATCTGATGTAATATGGGAACCATGCACTTGTGTTATATGTATCGTATTTTATGGGTGTTCTCAGCCCCAGTCCACTGGGGTGCAAACAATGGGTGGTAACGTGACAAACTAATTGAGGAAAACATTACATTCAGTGAATAAAGTGTATTACACAGTGTGCATTATATCTATTTAAAGTAGAATAGTAACAAGTTAGCATCTAGCATTAGCAGCTGAAGAAACACGGTAGCTGGTTTTGCTAGCTTCTAACTTCTGCCATGTTAGAAGCCTAGACTGGTTTCACTAATGTTTCTCTAGCCTTTGCTGTAAACAGCCTTCAACAAAGTTGTAGTCTCTCAAAGGAAAAACATATAATCCAAAACACAAAAACCGCTTTCTGAATTTTGTCTCTATCAGACCAGATTGCAGTGCCAGATTTTGGTGTTGGGGCGATGGAAAACTGGGGTTTAATCTCCTATCAGGAATCAGCTCTTCTGTATGATGAAGAAACAGCATCCACATTTGATCAGGAATGGGTGGCCACACTGATTGCACATGAGTTGGCACATCAGGTAACTTCAAAAATCTTCAATATTACACGTGCTTCTAGCCATGTAATGTACATTACATTGATAAAATTACATGTATGCAACTGTACCGTGAGACATTTTTGCTTTGCTCGCGCCACACAAGTGCCCTTGTACTCGTCATGATACTGCTAATGCTAGTTAGCATGTTAGAAATACTACTGCACCTTATTTTATTTCTTTTACTGAAATGTTATACATCAAAAGCTGTAGCTCATGTACCGGTATATGCCACCATTTGTCTCTACAGTGGTTTGGAAACCTGGTCACCATGCGCTGGTGGAATGATGTGTGGCTGAATGAAGGATTTGCAACATACATGTCGTACTTTGGTGTGGAAGCTGCAGGCTGGGACTTGGTATTGAGCAAAATCTTTGCAATCTTACAATGTACAAGTACAGCAAAATCATTTGCCATTCATTTGCTTTCAGAAAGACCTCATTGTTCTCAAAGAAATCCAGACAGCATTCCAGGTGGACTCCTTGAACTCTTCACATCCTCTCAGCATGAGTGAAAATGATGTTCAGACCTTTTCCGAGATCATTGAGCTCTTTGATGACATCACCTATAGCAAGGTTGGACATGCATCTCAGTCCATTGCTCCAAGACATTTCTTCATATTGATAACAAGTATCTTTGTCTTTTCTCTAGGGTGCGGCTGTGTTGAGAATGCTGGCTGCCTACATTACTGAGGATGCTTTAATGAAAGGGGTTAAGGTAATACTTCATTTATTCATAAATTTTGTCAATTATTGTGATGGCAGAATGGTGGTCAGTGCCACGAGGCCTGAAATCATCTAATTGAAGTACTAAATAGTATGGTAATATTCAATCTTACACCATGTGATGTTAAAAAAAAAACAATGTTTCATATAAACCTAATAAAATGTCATCTTTCTTTCACCACTTGCAAAATTTGTGCAAATTAAACCACATTTTTTACATATAAAACATGTGTTGTGTTAACCAGACATACCTCTCCAAGTTCCAGTACGGGAACACTGTGTACAAGGAGCTTTGGGAATGCTTGCAAGCCGTAAGTTAAGGTCTTATTTTATTTGAAATGATGAGAATATAATCACAAATATTCCACATCATATCTTCAATGTTTAGGAGACAGTGCAAAATGTGGAAGAGTTCATGAGAACTTGGATCAATCATGTGGGGTACCCAGTAGTTACCATCATTACCCAGACGGGAGAGACGTCTCAAGAACAGTTCTTACTGAAGCAGGGAGAAGGCCATGGGTAAGTTATTAGTAACAGTTCAGCAATATTCAGATGTACATTGTAAGGAATTTAGTTTAGGTCTTTGAGGGACTGTACACAGGGATTGAACATCTTTATTTTTACATTTTTAGACAGTTTTTCTTCCAAAAACTGCGGGAACTGGAAACAAGAATGTTTATATGACCAGTCTTCTTAGTTCATGCACCACAGAGAGAAACATTCTCATTTAAACTACTTCCCAATGGCAACATGAATCCATGCACACGTTTTAAATTATGTTTTAAAAACCAATTTCTTAACAGTGTACGTCTTGTTTATCTTCCACATAATAGTGTCCCATGGCAGGTTCCAATCAAATACATTACCTCCAAACAGGTGAACCCAAGAGATGATCTCTTAAGAGTTAATGGTCCAGGTAAAGAGCAGATAATCAAGACCTTGTTATAATGAATCCAGTGTGGAGTTTTCTGGGATTGACATGCATTTGTCTTAACAGTTCGAAGACCTCATTTTCAACTGGGCAAAGACGAATGGCTTCTGGCCAACATCAACTGTACTGGCTTTTACCGTGTCAACTATGATGAAGATAACTGGAAAAAACTTATTCTCCAGCTTGAAAGAAACCATCATGTGAGTATCTAATGAAGAATATTTTAAATCCCAAAGACAGTAAAACTATGGACACAGTGTCACAGTGTTACTTCTTATGGTGAGCTTTATTCACAGTGTAGTCATTTTAGAGCAGAAACAATATGGGTCTATTTGTTATATGACATTTGGTAGCTTTTCGTTTGTTAAACATTTTTTTTTGTTGTTAAATGATCAACTAATCACTAATTTTCTGTGATAGTTAACTGTGAGGGTGATGATATTATTACTTATCCATCTAAGATGTATAAAGTTACCATAAACACCAGCCACTCAGGAATCTTGTTCTTTTTTACAGCCCCTGTGCAACCTTTTCTTAATTACAATTAACTTGATGTTGTTATTGAATATTAATTCATAACCCAAGTAAGAAGACTCTGAAAGCAAGGTTTAAAAGATTAAACAAAATCTGAACTTAAGTAAACATTAGAGATGCTATTAGCCAACATATGCTGCATAGAGATTGGGGGAGAGGGGAAAGGGGAGGCCCCAGTTGCCCCAGCTGTGTCTCTAAGGATCTGGTGAGCAAAAGGGAAGAGCTTAGTTGTGCTGCTTTATTCAAGCAGCTTGTAACTTCCTGTTGTGATGTAACTTCCTGCCCTATTTCATACTAAATATTTTTTTGTATTGCATAGTGAAACACATCAAAGATTGTCCTATGCCCCATAGAGCTGACGAATTCTTGATCTGAAACCTATGAGCGATGTCAGACAATGTTGATACCCATATATAGAGAGAGATTGTGGTCTCTACCGGATGGATAAAAATAAGCAAAAAGAATGGCACATTTTTTTTACTTTAATTGCGCTTAATTCAAAATAACAAAATTTAAATTGATTTATCTTTAGGCCATTCCACTTATCAACCGAGGGCAACTCATTGATGATGCTTTCAATCTGGCAAGGTACGTAGTTCATTTTGCAAAACTGGTTAAAGCTCACTCCAGTATGTGACTTATTTCATCATTAAAATTTCTTTTAAGGGCTCATCGCCTCAATGTCACAATCGCTCTGAGTCTGACAAAACACTTGATAAATGACACTGACTACATCCCATGGGAATCTGCCCTGAAAAACCTGGACCATTTTATCCTCATGTTTGATCGCTCCGAGGTCTATGGTCCAATAACGGTGAGTGGAAGGAAATGGAAAACGAATGCTCAGAATGAAAGCTAACTTTTAACCTATGAAATGTTTAGAAATACTTAAGGAATCAGGTAACGCCACTATATGAATACTTTGAGGAATACACTATGAATGGAACCATTCCTGAAGAACATCTTGATCAGTAGGTATATTTTATTGTTGGTTGAATTATTTTTATATTATGTTAATTTGGATATCCAATACATTTTATTTCCTCAGGTATACCCAGGTAGATGCTGTTTCAGTGGCCTGCAGCAATGGTCTTCCTGAGTGCATAACGATGGCTAGACGTCTGTTCAATGAATATAAAAATGGCACAAACCTGTAAGTTCCAACTTAAGGCTCAAAAGCAAAAAGCATTGGTTTCAACATTTGACAATGTGAATGCCATGTTATGCCAAGTGAGTAAAATCTGAAGCCGTGTTGTCTTTGTACATTTAGGATCGATCCAAATTTGCGTAGAGCCATCTATTGCAGTGCGGTAGCATCTGGAGATGACAATGATTGGGAATTTGTTTGGGATGAATACCAAAAAGCCACAGTTGCTGCCGAGAAAGACAAATTACGATATGCTTTATCTTGTACCAAAGAAATCTGGTTGCTAAATAGGTAAATGTTTTGAAATTTGCAAACTAAATGTAACACCTACATTGTGTTTACCTCATAATTACCATTGACTTGAATGATCCCACAGATATCTTCAGTACACTCTGGACCCCTCAAAGATAAGAAAGATGGATATGGCTTCAACAATAAGCTATGTTGCTCAAAATGTTGCTGGGCAGCCACTCGCTTGGGATTTTGTTCGTGGCCAGTGGTCTCATATTACACAAGAGTAAGTTCAAATGAAAAAAGGTGTGTATTTTTAATATATAAATATAATGCTAGGTTCCAGGTCTATTTCAACAGCAAGGGACAGAATAACAAAAGAAAAATGCATTTGAAAAAATCATAAGACATTAGTAAACCCTTGGCAAAAGTTCTTAATGCTGGCATTTGGTTTTGTCCTACTACCCTCTACAGATCAACTCCAAGTCACTGAGGTTTTGAGGCCAACTCAAACCTTGAACTAAGCCAGACCTGTCTTTATGGCAGAAAACTCCCCTAAAGTAAAATATATCCATCACCATGTTTGCACATTTTATTGTTGATTTTTTTAATCAATAGGTCAGTGAAGCAAGATGGGAAGTGAAGTAGGATAGCAGAGAAGGACAGGAAAGATGCCGGGTTGGAAATTTAATTCTCAGCTGCCCAGTAAAATTTACTTTAGTTAATAATTTGGTTATTATCTGAAGAAGTTCATGAGGCATTAATAAGAATATTCACAGATTTGGAAAAAATTCTAATAAACGAAAGATGGTTGTATAACTCTTTATCAAAGTCAGATTAATTATATTCTATTATATTTGGTCGAGGGACCAAATATAGTCAATTTTACTCTATAGGGATTTTACTGTGTATTTACCTGCACAAGATACACTTGAAAGCGGACAATCTTGCTAATTGATTCACATGCTTTTTTTAATCATATATGTAAATCAGTATTTAATGTTAGGAATACAGGAATTTTGCTTTCATCTATTCCGTCATTGCTGAAATAATCCACCGGTTAAAATTATGGAACTGACAGACCTCAAGTTATGTCATTGTAAACAGAATGGAAGCTGTGATGCTGTATAAAAATAATGCAAATAAATTTAAAAAGGATATTAAAAATTAACAATTATAAAGTGTGGATGGGCAACTTCAAAACCACAATTTATTTCAAAAAGAAAAGAACACATCACACTGATTAGCAATGTTTCCATTAAAGTAAGACTTTCAGTGAAGATTATGTCATTGATTAGGAATTTTATCTGAATGGAATGATAAATAATGAAATGTGAATCTGACGCGTTATAAGCAAGTTGCATAAAAGTATCAAAGATCATCAGTTGTTTGTGGTCCAAAGGCTGCCTCCAGCTATAAATGAATGATAGTATAGTAACCGCCTTGAGTATTATGTTTCTGTTACCAGGAAACCATAAATATATGCACAGGTGGCTGACACTAATCTCCTTTGGGCAGGTATGGAGCGGGACTCATATCCTTAGGAAGTCTGATTGATACCGTGACAAAAAGATTCTCCACTGAAGTTGAACTTGAAGAGGTTGTTGCCATTTTTCTGCTAATTCTAAAAGTGAAAACACAACCATTGATTTGTCGACCAGTAACAGAGATTTAAATCCACAGCTGAAGCAGCTTCAGAAAGAGGATGATCAGGGGCTGGCGGCTCGAGCTTTGGAGCAGGTCATTGAAAGGACAGAGGCCAACATCCAGTGGGTGAAAGAAAACAAGCAGATTGTTAAGGACTGGTTCACGGCAGAGCTTTAGGTTCAGATCTTGGGTTTTTGCACAAATCTGCAAATATGAATCAGAGCCAATAAAATTAAAAGCAGATGTAAAGGCACTCCACCATGACAGCAACACCCTCCTGTGGTTCTGGGCTGCTTTGGAAGGAAACAAGGCTTTCACCAAAGAGCAATGCAAACAAAAATGGGGCACTTGTACTATGGCTGCATAGCAAGCTCTTGTTACTGGTTAAGAGTTAAGTCTGAAAGTGTATAATTAAAATGAACTCAAGGATTTTACCCATTATTTATACACACACAAACAGAACCCATGACAGAAACATAAAGCACCATTTTATATTTTATTTATACAGTTAAATAATACAATTGTCAGATATGTTGTGTTCCTATAACCACATGTATAATTGTGCAAATAAAACTTTGTTTTTATTTGCTGTGATGAGTGTTATTGACAAGAAAAATAAGATGCAAGTTTAATATGGAGAAACTTGATATTTCACTATGTAAATCTGTCAATAAAATCTATTTTTAATGCAATTTATACAGCAGATCTTCTGATTTACTAATCATAAAAACCGCTTTTATCTATAAAGAAAAACATACAAACTATTCTTTTTACTTTTAAAACATGGAGATGGAAATATTCTGATGAAAAAACATTGACCCATCTGTTTAAACATCAGATAAAAAAGGTTTAATTGAAAAACTATTCATGTTTTTGGTTATTCTTGCCAATATATAGCCTGATGAGAAAAAAAACAGACCTTTAAGAGTTTCGAGGGGCAATCGAAAGTCTACAAACTGTTTTACTTTAGAAACATGTCAGGGAAAATGTTTATCTTTATGTTGATCTTGCTGGTTCGTGTGTGTCACGCAAATGTGTAAAAGTGGATGCGTGCAATTCACTTATTAACCTTTATTTCCATCTTTGTTTAGAGAAACAGTTGAACACGTCTCCTTTACGATGTTATTTCTTTAACTATATGATTACTCTCATTGTAGAACCTTACATGTAGATATAATCAGCTTATCTTGATTAAATATAGCCTTGTTTTAACTTAAACATTCGTTTTCTGTGTCGCACAATGACACTGTGATCTCAAATGAAGATTCATCAAACCAAAACACAGATGTCCAACAAATATCTTGAGCTTTGGGTTGTTGTGGAGACATGTCGGCTATTAGAACTATTCAACTGGGTTATATTCTGAGGAGTTGTTAACTTGTGATTTCTGAAGCCAGTGACTCAGATGAGCTTGTCTCGAGTGGCAGAGGTGATCTTTCTTGGGGTAGTCCTCGCGTCTGCCTGCTTCATCTTAGCATTTTAAAATGCACTTTGATAGTTCCAATCCAAGAAAGAATGAAGATGTTATAAAATGAACCTAATACAAAAGGTGAATAATTTTTTTTCTACAATAAGAAGGATTTAGTTATTATACACTTTTTTTGTTAACTACATAATCCCATACATGTTCTAGTTTGATGATGATGATGATGATAATGAGATTTCTTTATTTGTCACATACACTATTACATGTAGCGAAATGGGACCCCTCTAGCCACAGACATAGACAGGGCGAGGACAGGCCAGCGTTGAGAAGTAGTATTTAACTAGTATTTAGTTTAATATATTCCTTGTGAATCTATGATGCAGCTAATCATGAAGATTACTTTAAATTATGTGCCCAAAATACATGTAAAATGTTTGTTCATAATTACCCAATTGTTCTTATTCTCCAAAAAATGGCAAATGGCTGCTACGCAAAGGAATTAATCTGACGGAAAAAACTTTTTTTCCTTCAAATGTTGTTGGCTAAAAAAGATAAAAATCCACTTGCTGCAACAACATTCTGTCCATTTCTCAAGAAAATCTCATGATGAGCTAAATGATATTTAACAATTGCACTTTATTTATAATATTTTCATTTGCTTACTAAAAAACCTGTAAGTCTTGTTACTGTGATCCATGGCATTCAGTCCTCCTGAAAACAGGAAAAACAGAGCAGATATTACAGCTTTATGTATAAAGTAATGAACTTTTGCTGTGTAATCTTTTTTATTTTATCCTGAGTCTCCTGATGGGTAAACAGGAACCTTGCTAACACAATTAAACAGTGAGACGTACCCATTCTTCATCATCTGCTCCCTCGCCCTGTCCAACACTCTTCCCTGAGCCTTCCTGATCCCCTTTGTTTGCCATTATTTTGTCAGTCCAGGATGCTCCAGCATTCTCATCTCCTGCAAAGTTGCACTTTGTGACTGTTCCACTGTCAAGTTTGGCAAGGGAAACTAGAAAAAATATATAGGAGAACATTACGAAATGATTTTGAACACATGATCCTTACATTTAATGTTTTTAAACAGTAAGAGACAGAATACCACAAACACCCAGCTAAAAGCATTATTTCTATAAGTGATTTACGCAGACAACCTTGTATTTGTATATAATCTATTTGTATATAATGCAGAAAGCAGTAGAGTTTTTCTCAGGCTCTGGTTTTATTATTGTACTCACAAATAAAAGGTCCATCTCCTTTGGTTTTGAGACGAATTTCCTGGCCAGACTCGAGCTCGGTTTTGTCCATCTCCGCTTCTGAGATCCAGAAAGCAAAAGCCTGGTGTGGACAATGTTTTGCTGTCACTTTATTCAGCTGCTCTTTATTCACAATATCACCCAGCTGTCGTTCATCCAGACTGTCCGTTTCACCTTTAGCTGCCACTTCTGCAAAGTCAACAATCCATAAGTGAACAATTTCTGCTCACATGTATAGTATACTGCCCAAAAATAAATCTACACAAGACATTTCACAAAGGACAGCACGTTTTTACCAAGTTTTCAAATTCCCGGAATACATGAATAATTACTCACTGTAGGATGACATCAGATGACCGGTGTTGACTTTCATGGTGTCACTGAAATTGGGTTCAATTTCATTTCCTTTTGAATCATACTTTCTGTGATGGACCCGGCTTGGTTTGATGTACAAAATGTAATAGCGCTCCTGGAATGGCACAAAAAAGACTTACCAAAAATCAGACATCAATATTAAATTAATACAATTATTATTAGCTTTGTTAAAAAAAAACAACACACGTTCAAAAATTATGGTCAACTAAGTTCCTAAAATAGTATTTTCTTGAATGCCTACCAAGTAGCATAGTTAATTAGAATAATTTAAAAACATTTTAATACAACTATTATTTACCTAAATAGTGTAATTTGTGAAATTAAACTAGAAGTAATCTATGCCAACAGAACAGTCTTAAAGGAGATGGCAGATGACCCTTTCTCACAAGTTTACATGATTCTTAATCAACCTAAACCAGCCACATGTTAACTGTAAAACACTCTTTTTACATTTTTACAAAAAAATCAGCTGCAGTTGCAACAACATGCAGCGAATGATGGGGGCACATGTTAACTTTTGCACCCACATCATCATTGTGTGACATACATGCTCTGTGCAGATGACATATTTCAGGTGATGCTACAGTACCTGGAAGTCTTTGTCATGTGTTGAGGATGGGAAAATGTCTGAAACAATCTGAAAATGTCTCCTTTTGGAGGGCATTGAAAATGTGTGGCTATTAACAAAAACCTGATGATTTTGAAAAGGATTTTTCCATTTGAAACTCATGGCACTCACCAAAAATGTTTTGAACAAGACTTGATTTATAATATGACTTCATACATCTTTGGTAGTGGGCATTTCATTAATGTCATACATATTATTAGTTCACAATAACATTTCTGAAATTAATTGGGGTCCACAAATAATTCACCTTTCTGTTGTTGGAATCTGTGATGCAATGACGTGACAAATCCATGATCGTCCCCTCTAAAATCACTCCGTGACCCCTAAAAAGTCATGGATGTTGAGGTTAGGTTTTACAAAGTCTCAAACAAAAATGTTAAATAACCATAGGTAACGTTACTTTACAACAGTTGCCGTCAGACATTTACAATTTAAACCAAAGTGATTGTGAAAATTTACAATGAGAGAGTAATGGATGTTTTGAATAGCTTTTTAATATAATATTTTAGCGAAGGCGTGTAATCAATGTTACGTAATTAGAGCAAAAACACCTTTGAGTATTACCTCTGGTGAACTTTTGGGTCCCATGTGAAGGATAGCTTCTCATTGTGCACAGGTTTATTTAATAACGCTGTGTTATCATAAATACGACTCATTTTCGATCTTCAAGTTAAAATTAAGATTTCTTCCGAAGTTGACCTACTTCCTGGTTACGTCATCAGGACGTCAACATGAAAGTCAACGAATCGTATCATATCCCCCCAATTTAAAATAATCACACTACAATCTCTCAGTTAATTAATATTTATTTACTCTAAACTCCTTGGGATAAACTCCTATAGATTTAAATATTACATGTATTGGATTTTGTTTTTTCGTTTGCAATGTCTAGTGTTAAATGTACCTGGAATCATGATGTTAGTATAAATGTACATACATTTTAATTTTGTGAGGAAATTCACTCTATTTTTTTATTATTATTATTTAAAAAACTTAAGCAAAAGACATAGATCTTTAGGTTAATAGTTTTCCTTTAAGTATTTATTTGATCATCACATTCATCTCTGCTTCATTAATTCATTTTCCAACCCGCTTATTCCCTTTTTGGGGTCACGAGGGTCTGTTGGTGCCTATCTCCAGCACACATTGGGTGAGAGGAGGGGGTACACCCTGGACAGGTCACCAGTCCATCACAGGGCAACATTCACACCTGAAGGGAATTGTTGAAACGTATGTTTTTGGAATTGTGGGGGAAACCCGAGTACCCAGAAGAATCCCACGCAAGCACAGGAATACCGGCAAACTCCTTCCAGGAAGGTCCTCTTTGCTTGTTAAACTTTTTATTATTATTTGTATAAAAATGGTTTTGTGTCGTTTCTCTTTGTTTGATATAATCTGCATTATCATCTACTGATGACATCAGATGCAGATATAGTGTTGAGGTATGTAAGTATGAACATAATGGTGTAATCAACTTGTAATTTTAATAGTTCAATACAGGAAAACAATTAAATTGTAAAACATTATTAATTTTATTCATTTTATATCACAATACCCTCAGACATCTGAACCAGATCTGAGCAAAACCTCAGATTTAATAATAAATTGATTTTTTTTTTCATCATACACCACAATTTGGTTTATAAAGGTACAACGTAAAAAAACAAGATACTTGATGAGCAATAAAAACACTAAGTAAAATTACATCAATTCATTTATCCAATACTTATTTTATTCATTTGTTTTTAAGCCTGTCTTAGTAATAACACTGGCAGTGGTACAAATATAATGGTAAAATGTAAACAATTATGTTTGCTTTCAAATATACAACAAACCACACAGGATCATAATTCTGGACTCAACCAAATATTCCTAAAGCAAAACTGATTAATTGTGTTCATTCCTTACACTGTAAATCACTTAGAATTAAAGCATCAGAATGCATAAAAGTACATTTTAGACTTTTAAAATACCAAGTTAGGGCTTCTGAGGACTTGATTGAATCCTTCTCAAGTTCTTTTTCATGACAGTCCTTCTTTTATGCTGATAACCATTTTTAGGGCGTTTCTTTCCAGAGCTTGGTTTATCTTTGCTAGATGATCCCCATTGTTCTTTAAACCCCTATAAGTGATTAAGACAGGACAATTTATAGCATAAAATGAATAATATCCCTCCACCAATTATAGAGACAATTGACCAGTTTTAGTTCAAATAAACACATGATAAGAAATGTCTCACCACTTCTAAATCAGTTTCACTTCTTTCCTGACGACATGAGCTTTCTGGACCTTGCTCTGAGTTTACACCTATAAAACATCACATTAAAGATAAACAGTCCAATATATGATAATAAAAACAAATACAATTAAGCTGATTTTATCAAACATCTCATGCGATGAGTCAGAGTGCTTATATCTTGCTTAACTTAATCTTACAGAGATAATTCAGCTGGATGTTCAACCACACATTGCGCCGCTGAGCCCATTCTCCCGGGGCTTCCACCTCATAGAGACGCTCTCTGTCTTCCTTGTGATTTTCAAGATACTTTTTGCAAACTGGAAACAATTATTTGAACAGGTTAAGCAAACATTGCAATGATAAAAATATGCAAGCAGTTTTATTACCCTCCAATGAAACCAGTCTTAACGGTTCAGTAAAAAAATATTGAAGGAAATGGGAGCTTTTTTTTATCCTCATGAGTCGGGTTACTTATTTACATCCCAGGCATTCCCAACTTGGTACTGATGCGGAGTTGAACAAATTCCCTGGAATATGGTTCCACTGGCACCAAAATCGTACCCTATGTTTGAAGCCTTAAATGAAAACTGTAAGAGCCTGTGAGTCCGTTTTCAAGTGGTCATTTTCAGCAGGTTTACTAAAACTTTGAATTGGTCACTGTCCGGATTCAAATATTTCCTATTTCTAATAAATTTCTATTGCGTACTTTTGGTTTATCCAAAGTTCCTGCAAGTACACCCAAATCATGTTCATCTAAGCTGAGGATGCTTTCTGTTATCTTTAAAATTTTTGTGGGTTGGGTTTTCTTTTTTTAGAGCAAGCTAACAACACTATGCAAGTGGTACTGAAACGTAGTGGAAGAAAAGTCTAAGAAAATCTCAACTTTTACTTAAATATAATTTTTACAAGTTTTTTTTATTGGATGTATAAAAAGCAAAATTGTCTACATACCTCTGTACATGCCAAGAGACATGGGAAAGCTAATTCCTAGGAAGATCTCTGATGTTTGTGAGGAGCAGAAATCCTCAAGCATCTGAAAAGCAAACCCAAACCTTCTCCAGTTGCAGCGAACAAACAGAGTATCCAGAACAGGGAGCTGATAAGTCTGGCCAGAGCAGCCATCACAAAGACTGCCTAAAATGTACACAGAACCTAAATTAAGTTCACTATGGATAGAATATGGTTTATGTACACCAGCTGTTATGCACTTCAGTTGAAAAGCCAGCTCAGATACTTCCATCACTTACACATATGATATTTAAAAAAGTGAAATAGTTTCAAGGGAATCAATGGCAGAGCAGTTGTATATTTGAAATATATTAATATAAAAGTCAACCCATATCGTTGACAATCCTTAGTAGATCATAGAACGAGAGAGAAAGAAAAATTGCCATAACTGCAAGAAACACGATCAATGCTGGAGGTGAAAAGCTGACCTCAAAGAAGAAACACATACAGAAGATACCTCTTTTTTTGACAGTGTAAAACCCAACAGCTTCTCCATCATGCCATAGAATTTTGCCGTGTTCCCTCAAGGAATAGGAAGAAAAATATAAGTCTTCACCAACTGATCTTTCTTGAATTCCAAATACAACTTGACTGAGCAGGAACAGTACAACTCTCTCCATCAGTGACTCCACCTGTGATGACAAGAGTGGTCACAGCTAACGATATTGAAATTAAATCTCGCAGATTCATTGGTGTATAACTCACTAAGACAAGTCCATGTCTGGATTTGTTTGATGTCTTTAAAACCTCACAGACAGGCCACCATTTATCATGCAGTAACACAGCAACAACTGAAAGAAAAGTGTATTTTGGAAAATATCCAATGAAGTGGGCAATGAGACTCTAGTTCTGTCCCAATCCAGGTTTTGAAACCTTTAAAGTAGATTTTAAGTTTCCTAATTCACAACACTGTGCAAAAGCCGACCCATTTCGCCACAAATTGAAGAGTCCTTCAAATGCATTCTATTTTCCCTGAATTCGGAGCATCCTTTGTGGCCTTACATATCCCATGATGCTTTGTGTGCTTTTTGTTGAACAGAATCAACTTTAACTTTATTCAATCAATTAACAGGAATTTACTTAAAACAGAAGGGATTCAGTAACAGTGATAGTAGCATTTAAAAATATTACTGTTTAATTTTTTTAACACTGTTTTTAATCATGCTAAAACATAGCCACCTGAATGTGATGTTATGTATGCTAGCTGTTGATACGCCATTTTGTTGTAGGGAGCAAGGAGCAGATGGAGGAATTTATAAAACACTGTGGTCAGAATGAAGCTAGACCTCCCATTTACCGAGGTAGCCTCCGGAGTCTGGGTAGGATGCATTCTCAAGAAGGATTCAGAACCTAGATTAGGACACAACTTATATGCATGGTCTATACCTTTAGTTTCATCTCCAGGCATGTGGAGGCCAACTATAAAATGTGACTCATCACCATCTTTAAGAAACACCAGCCGACCAATATTTTCACTGCAGATTTCTACCTGTAACCAAACCTTTTTGATGAGGAATAATTATATTTGAGACTAAATAAATTCAAGGACTATTGAACAAAACAATACATGTTCACTTATTGGTTTAAAAAAAAAGCTCACTCTCTCTCCGTTTGGCAGGGTGAAAGGTAAGTCACCACCATTAGCCTGGACACTGGATAAACACTGGTCATCTCTTGTGCTCAGTACCCCGTTCTTTACAGGTAGATCCACTGGGAAAGCTTTTACTTGAAAAACAAGTTTGCTAATACAATCAAATACACCAGGTTTCAGTTCCACGATTATATTACGCGACACCGGTAACACCAACTATTAACTTGGTAAAGGAGAATGACTTTGAGAAACGTTAACCGCTTTTGTGACTACAGACGGTCTTTTAAAACGTATGTTTTAAACAGAAATGTAAGGGGTGGTAAACAACCATTAGTATTCTGCGAATACTATGACATTTCGTTGTGATTTTATGTGAAGAAATGCTGACCTTACCTTTAAAACTTCTTCCCAGTTCGGATTCCATTTTGAGTTTCGACCTTTGTGTTTTAAACACAACAGCGCCATCTTCAGATTATGGAGAAAACTCAGTTTTTCTCTTGGTTGTTTTCTACAAAAGCAAATAAAGTAGTATCACACTGAAGTAATTTGGCTCACACCTCCCACATTTCTTGTAAATAGTTATTCTAGGTTTTCTTGTGAAAACGCACATAATGCTGCTTTCCCATACAAATGCAACACACTGTTGTCTAAACTCTTGGGAACAAAACAGAGTACAACCCTAAGAGAAAATGTCCAGAGTGGGCCAAATGTCAATGTTTTGTGTGGGGAACCCCTTGATGCCACTGGAATCTTCTACTTCACAGAGCTGGTAGATATTTCTCCATTTAAGGGAGTGCCAAATGGAAAGAGGGTCGCGAGACCTGGTCGGTTCAACACCTTTACTCTCGTCTTCTTCAGTCAGGCTCCAGTATCTGAAGAGATTGTGTTCTGTTTCAGTATGTTTCCTGTACAGAACTGTAGTGCCCCAAAGCCCTAGTAGTGCATTCACCCTAGACCTACCAGCAAGCCTGACCGTAGACTAGACACACTTGTTTTGTACTCCTCACATATGCTTGACACCATCTGAATCAAACCAAGGTTCTAGGAAAAATGTCCTTTTGCCTGCTTGTCAAAAGCAAGAAGACGCCATTCAATTTGTGTGTGTGTGTGTGTGTGTGTGTGTGTATATATATTGGTTAGATATATATTTTAGTATAGAATTTAACGCTTTATGAATTCCTTTAAATTAAATACATCAATAAATTTGACTTTAAGTGCTCGGCTATTGGTGGTTAGATATTATGAACCTGTTTTATTCAAAAGAGAATAGGATTCTACTGAAAAAAAAACAAGACTGTCTAATATTAAAATATATGAAATACATCTACAAGTATTTGATAATAGGCTGAAAAGGTTAGGGGCAAACATTGCGTTTGCAGTAGACACCATTTTTCCGCTAGATGGCAACAACAGAACACAAATGTAATATGGAATCGGGAAATATTTTCAAGCATACAGTATTCTTCTCTCGAAAACTATTTTAAGATTACGATTATCAAAATATTGTACATTTTAAGTTTAAACCAATGCATATTATGCTAATATTCAAGCAAATCTGGTTAGCAATAAAAAAAACTTCAACTGTGGAAAATGTGTCTGTTTCATTCCTCTTCCTTTCATCCTAATTACCCATAAACCACTGACTTCCCACTGAGAAATTGCAGACATTTCTGAAATTCCTGACAGGAGGAAAAGCCAGCTCAGATCTTTCAATGCGTTTGTAAAGCTCAGCCCTGAAAAGGGTTTGTCTGAGGATAAGACACTTGGCACCGGTGCAAATATTGCAAGTTTATTAGGTAAAAAGCTAGAAATGGCAAACACCTCTGTGATTTCTGAAGCTATAAAAAACAATATGCCTTTGCACAACGGTGAGTTTCATACTGGATTTGCTTCCCTGTTTTGTCAGCAGGCATTTTGTTGCCCATGTGGGACTCCTTGGGTGTCTTCAATCCATGTCACATGACCAGTCCTCACAAGAGGATTATGACATTGGCCTTGGTTTTTTCTGAACCCTGGCCTACTTTGCTTAATTCATGAAAGATGACACTGACAAAAATCATGCCCTTCTTTGTAGTCTAGACACATTTTCAAGGACTACTTTAACATAATATAGAAAACATGAAATGAAGTTTGGAAGAAACCCCAAATATAAAATTTTAATGATGTGTTTTATATTGCAGGATTTAAAATAATACAAATACTTTGCTGAAAACTACTGCAGCCTAAATTTAAATTTCTTTGTAATAAGTTTCAAAGGAAAATGTGTTGATATATTAAAATATCACAAATGGTTACTTTTTTTCAGGGTAGGGGGTTGACTTTGTGGAAAGAGTATAACAAATGTATATAATAGAGTATCTATATAGAGTATACTATGAATATAATTTAAGAACCAAACAATTTTTCTCATGTAAATTTTGGTGAAATAAAAAACAATTCTAAATCCATTGTTTAGTTTATTTGTTTGTAATGCATATAATTAAATTCTCATGCACCACAAAAATCTGCAATATGAAATGTAACTAATAAAAAACCCGGTCAATACACATTGTAAATGTACCGCTAGCAAATACATGGTTGATAATCTGCAGCTCAGGAGGAACCACTAATAGATAATTCCAACTAAGCTTTTTAGTGACAACACAACAATCCAATTGATGAATCAAGGTTCATGCCATCCTGAAGAGGAGCTGAAATGCATTCAGACCTGCACACAAGGTTTTGTGATCTTATAGTTTTGTGATCATAAAAAGATGCATTCGACAACAAAAGATGACCATATCCAACACATTCTATGAGCTGTGACCGCCTGCATGTTTAGTCCCAAATATCTCAGACATAAGGAATGTCTCAGCTATTATTTACTTAAGAGGAGGAAGCAACTACTTCATGGTCAGCACCCATCTCCAAGAAAAATATTTTTAAATCCTGGTATTTATGCGGAACAATAAAACTGTGATCAGAACAAGCTGTTTTAAGACGAAGCAAGGTATGTTTACAGGCTTGCGTTTGTTTGTTTTTAGCACTTAATGATTTAGCACTTAAAGCATTTAGTGTACTGAATTCAGAAGAGAAATAGACTCACTGAACACTTTATTAGGTACACCTCTCCAACTGCTTGATAATGTACATTTCTAAGCAACTAATTGCATTTAGGCATGTTGGCAAGGTCAAGGCAATCTGCTGCAGATCAAACCAAGCATCAGTATGGGGAAGAAAGGAGATTTAAGGGACTTTGAACATGGCATGGTTGTTGGCGCCAGATGCGCTGGTCTGAGTATTTCAGAAACCTCTCGAGGGTTTAAGAGAATGGCCAGAGTTGATAGAAAGGCAACAGTAGCTCAAATAACTACTTGTTACAATCGAGGTATGCAGAATAGCACATCTGAATGCACTGAACCTTGAGGCGTACAGGCAACAGCAGCAGAAGACCACACCGGGTGCCTCTCCTGTCATCAAAGAACAGGAAACTGAGGCTACAATTCACAAAGGCTTGTGAAGTTTGGAAATGCGTTGCCTAGTTTGATGAGTCTCGATTTCTGCTGCTGTTGTTTCAAGTGGTATTGTCAGAATTTTTGAACGGAGAGCATTGATACACCCTGCTTTCTATCAATGGTTTATGCTGCTGGAAGTGTAATGGTGTGGGGGATATTTTCTTGGCACGCTTTGGTCCCATTAGTACAAATTCCGTATCATATTAACGTCACAGTCTACACAGTATTGTCTCTGACCATGTCCATCCCTTTATTATCAGTGTGCCCATCCTCATGGCTACTTCCAGCTGTATAACGCAGCATGTCCTAAAGAACCAGAATCTCAATCCAATAATGCCCCTTTGGGAATTCGCATAATGGTCAAAATGCACCAAAACCTCAGATGAATCGTACAGTTTTCTGCACCTCAAAGGATTGAAGCAGTTTTGAAGGCAAAATGAGGTCCAACCTGGTACTTGCAAGGTGTACATAATAAAGTTGCTGGTGAGTGTATTGTGAGCCTGATTTGCAAGTGGAGTGAGTGTTGATGTTCCTGAAGCCTGGTGGGAGAGTATATGCTTTGCTTCAAATGGGAGAAATAAAAAGTGCTGAATATTTTTGTATTATATTCTGTATTTGATCAAAAGCCAACAGGTTTATTGCGGGATGGTGGTGATGTCAACATGTGAAGAGGTTTTTCTGGGTTGAGCAGTTTGGAAACAGTTGGTCATCTGGGCATCAAAGACATGCATTACAGTCCCTGAGTATAGAAATGTTTTTGCCTCGTTTTCTTTCTCCTGACAGCTTTACAGGGGCTTAACTTTGTTTTGTTGTGACAGAGGTAATCTGGAGCTCTCGTGCATTTAAGCTTTGTTGAGAGCAGAGTTTTGTTTAGAAAAAAAAGGATCTGTCTTTGACAGGAAATGACAGGAATGTTGGCAAGTGGGTTAGCTTTTACCATCTTAGATTTGCATGTCTTCTTCAATAGAATGTGTTCTTTAATCAGCCTTGACTCTGTTAGTACCGCTATAGTGATCTGAGAAGTGTATTGAATGCTGAGTTTTAATGTGTATTCAATGGTGCTTTAGATTTGACGTCGAAAAGTACAGTGGAATGCATCTTTGAGCAAGATGAAAATCTTTTCAATGCTGCTCGACCATAGACGTTACACAGTACATTTAAAATCTGTAAATTAATGAACACAGTTCATTTGAACACCTTTTAAGTGTGTTTATGAGGATGTTTAAACAACACTCTCAACATTTTTGCAAAACAGTGCATTTTATACATCACGATCCATTATAACATGTAGCTGGAAAAACATATTAGTATTTTTTCTATCCAGTAACAGCTGCCAAAATTAGTTAAATGAATTAAGAATTAAAAACCTTGCTTTTTTTTATTCGCAGTAACGTTGAGGATTTTATCATGGTAGTCAATGGAAATCTGCACCCTTCTCACACCAGCTTTAATTCCCTGTACTCATTTGAGGGAAAAGTGGCTAGTTGCCACTCATGCATGGCATAATTGTGGGCATCCGTCAAAATTTAATTTGCATAGTAACATATTTATAAATGTTTAATTACATTGTTTGTTTACATTTCTACTGAAAAGATTAGCAACAAATTTTGTTTTAATTTTATTTAATCAATGTGCATTTTATTTGTTGTCCACCTAACTTTTAATTACCATGAAATTAAATTTTGTTGTTTCATAATGTACAAAGTTAACTCATTTGAAAGGATGCAAGAAATAAAATTTTAAGCAATTGGTTAATTTTAATGGAAATAGTAGATTATATCTTTGAATGGAAAGTCTGTGTATAATTAATAATAAAGATGAGACGGCAATATTGTGAACGAACGAGTTCAACTTTAATTTCTGAAGCCCTTCCAACTTGATGAATGAAATTCTGTTTCGGTTTTTCCTTTTAGCCGGTGACACTATGTCATTGGTAAAACATGCGCACCTCCAAATTGTGGAACTGGGGTAATATTTTAATGAACCGTGGCTAAATGCTAATAATTGTTAACCATTCAAATCTGGTTAAGGTCAACATTGGTCATTAGTATATTAACTCACAGGGATAAAGTGGGTCATCATTTTTGTTACTGCAAGACCATTTTTGGGGAATTGTGAATTATTGCATTTAACATTAGCAGAATGCTTGGATAAAGAGCAGGGTCGATTACAGGATTAGAGCTTTAGGGGTGTTCAGCCCCTTATGTAACCATGTCACGCATGCAGTGCATGAAAATCCAAAATATTACTGGCCATAGTCAAATGACAGGACACTGGATTATATCCAAGATTATGGAAATTGTGTCACATGCATGACTGTGTTTTTTTGAACAGTGGAAATCAATCAAGGTGTCTACAGAGCAAGAAAGTAGGTGTTACTTGGTACTGTGTGACGTAAACATTTTACAGCTCACAATTTGAATGAAACACTAATCTTAATTATATATATGTACCATGTCATGAGCAGCGTGTATCGTTACAAACCAACTGAGTAGTGGCTTGGTAATGTTTTTCTTATCAACCTTGACCTGAACATAATAATTCATCCATGCAAAAACTACTTATCTTACATTTAATACATGACTTTTGGCACTAACTCTGTTTTCCATAATAACAGACCTGTGGCAAATGCAATACATTGTGAAACCATGCTTCACCTCTGTGCCATGCTTCACTTGTCATTATGGAAATAAATAAATTAGATGCTTATATTTATTCAGTACTGTGTACTTTACAGTGGTTTTCCATGAATTTCACATTTAACGTTCAGATACTAAGAAGAGATGCACTCTAAGGTAGCAGACTGCAGACCCTCAATAAGACGGGTTTGTTGTCTCTGTATGTTGGTATTAAAATGTTCAACCGCTTGAACTATATTTGCTGAATATATTTGATCTACAGTGTATATCATATACATCAGTTAAACCATGTACATTCAGCTAATCATCAACAACTGTATGTGTGTAACATGTTTCTTGTGCCGAGCAATCATAAAGTGAGGGTGATCATAAATCATAGGTGAGGCACACAGTTCTCCTGCCTCATGCTAGTGGGTGCTGATGATCCCAGAGATTATAGTCAGCAAGTCCAGTTGTGGAATCATTCTGCAGCCAGCACCAGGGGGGCACTCACCGCGGTTCCGCTTCACCCCGCCGGCTATGTGAGACACGTGATATAAACTCAAGAAACTTTCCAAATTGGGCGATCAACTTTCTCCTTTAAAAACTGACAAAAAAGGAACACTTCTACAAACAAGTTATTTGATTCTCATCTTCAGAAAGAGCATTTATAAGGTGATAGTAAAGTTTTTTGTTGTGTGCTACAGATTATGTATAAAAACGGTGTGGGAGCTATTCTGTAGGATTCATATGTTTATAAATCTGACTGCGCCGTCACTTTTTTGAAACATATTTGATGAATGTCATGATCTGACGTTGTTACGGGATTACGCTGAAATTTCACTGCCTTGCAATCTTTTTTTATTATGTGAAACATTGAGAACTAGAGTAAAACGCTAATAGGCAGACCAAATGAAGCAAGGCTGTCTAGTCACCTTGAGGTTTTCAAGCGTACAGTTCCAGTCCTTCCGCACGAGGATCCAGTCCGTGTTTTGAGCTTTCCTCCAGTCTGCCGTGTGAGAGCAGCCGAGTCTTGTTTACAGCGGGGATTCTGCTGAGCGCTGAAAGACCCATACAAGACTCGCAAGAGGAGATTTGAGAAGCAAACACCAGGTCCTCCTGCTGCTTATGCTAGCGTGATTTTTTTTCCTGTTTGTTAACGGTGCGGGGAACCCGAACTCACGCTCCGGGGATTGCTCTTTTTCTTTCACGATGAAATGAATTTTTTCCTACCGCAAAACACAACGAGCGCGTGAGGACCGAAGGGGAGGGTGAGCAGTTGCAGAAACCATTTTTGCCCAGGCGGATATTTTGGATCGAGTCCTGTCGGGAATTTCTCATTCATACACAGCCACGCTACTAAAAAGCCTCGGAGCTCTTTGAATGTGACCTCAGTGCACCAGTAAAGCGTGATTCATCACACTGGCACAGGCTCGTTCACACAAGGTGTTTTTGTTGCTGGAAAAAGCGCTCGTTTCGCTGCCCGCTCTGCGCTTTCAAGAAATGGAGGCTGAAGATGTAGATTATCGGTCGTATGAAATCGGTGGCTCCGATACTGTTGCATCATTTCACTGCTGGCAAGAATAGCAGAATTGTTCACGTTATTCCAGCATCGCTATCAGTTATCTTTTAGACTCCTGCCTCCTCGCCCTGTAACGAGGGTAAAGGAACTCATCCAAAGCGGACTCTGCACGCCTGTTATTTACTACCCTAACACCTTTTATTTTGGGTTAAACTGCTTTTTAGGAATGAGATCTAGAAAAGAGAAAGATGTTTGGACCTTGTTTTGGGGTCCCGTGCTGCTCAGTCTTTTCACCATCTGTCTCTGGTGTTCCAGTGGAGAAGGTAAATACGGTTGTTTTTGTTTTTTTATTCTAATGTAATATATATATGTTATATATCACACTGTTTGCTTGAAATCTCCGCTTTAGTAACGTCAGGTTTGTTTGGGAGGTCTAAGATGCAGTTTACCTGCTTCAGACATTCAGGTGCAGGGCCTTTAACACGACCCAATTGATCGAATATGAAAAATCACATTTTACCTCAACCGAAATCGAGACATTTGGTTTCCCCCGTGTTTTTAGCTACTAGGCCCGTTCGACCACATTAGTCGTGACATCGGATGCGTAGTGAGTCTTGTTGTGCTTTATGAATAATTCATGTTCTGGACCACGTTGGTACGTGACAATTGGCTTACATAAAGCGTCTGCTTGAGTGATGTGACTATTTCAATTCATATTTGAGCCAGAAAGGTTAAACGTTATTCTTGTGTGGTAAGATGAGCACAAATAATTTTGTTTGTGTCGAGCAACACGTATTGGAGGAAAGGTGACTGTGCTGACCATGTGCTTTTTCAACGTTTCTCAACGTGCTTGCCGAATTGACCCCTCATTTTCTTATTTTTTTTGTGTGTGTGTGTTTGTGTGCGTGTGTGTGTGTGTGTGTGTGTGTGTGTGTGTGTATTTTTTCATCTCTTTAAATTATATGCGGCACCTAACTAATTGAGCATTTCAGAGATAAACATTTTAACCACATTTTGAAATGAAAAATTAGAGGAACATTTGCCAAAAATATAAGCACAGTAAAATCGTTATACATGAATAATAAGATTTTACCATGTGGAAAATACTGTAAATACTAATAAATGTAAAAAAATACTGTAAAAAAGAGGCTACATGTAAACATTGTTATGGACTTTTTCCAAAATGGGGGAGGTGATGTCACTTTTCTACGGGCCACTCCCCCTTCATTGGATGACAAAACAACTGCTACAATGTCTGTGTTTAATATGGAAAAGTGACAAACCTCAAGTCATTCCGATGAATGCCTACTAAGGAAAAAGTATAAAGGAAAATAATTAGGCTTGACTGTAAACCCACAAGAGAGGGGTTCAATCTTAAACTGGCTGGAAGGAGGCGGCATTGGCGGATCACTGGTTTTTTAATTAGCTACCTAGGCTTTTTGTAGTTATGGTTGTTACTCACACAGGGGCACACACTTGTGCAGGTAAAATACAGTTTTAAAGTAAATTGCAGGTAACATAAAAATGCCAAAAAATTACATTTATGATTTAATCAAAAGTCTGACTTACAAGACGCAAAATGGTGACCACAAATACATACTACTCCTGGATTCTAGTTATTTCTTCTAATTGCAGCTATCCATTGGCTTCTACTCTCTTTGGATTTTGGAAGTTGGTAGAATAGTGTCCCTGCAGTCACATTATACGCTAGTGCATAAATTGTCTTTTTGCCACTCATTCTGCAACATCCGTGTACTGTGACATCATGCGCATACGCTCTATGTACAAAAATAAAATATATAATCTTTTTCAGATTAACCCACTTTCCTTTTAAAATCACTTTCATTTCTGTTCAGTATGGTTGTTTGACATCCATTGCTACTTGAACAAAAATATTGATGACTCTTCACCATCTCCTGACATTAGGCCATTTAATGCCAAAATGAGTGTGAATTTGGGGCTGTCATGAAATTTGGTTGTGCCTTGAATCCTACGTTTTGTGATTTCACAAATAAAGCAATCACACCATATAATTTTTAGAGGACATTAAATATTTGTGATGATTAAGATTCATTAAGAGTTTTTTTTGCCCATCATTATTAGAGGTTGTGCATGCACTCTAACAAGCCATAGTCATCTCTAATTTTGTTTTCCTCTTAGGTCCACTTTAAAAATATAAGATAATGGGATGAAGAGAAAGCACACCTCTGTGGTTGATCAACAAAGTACCACTTTTCATTAGCTGTGGGACTACTTTGTCAGAGCATTTTGGTAAACTGAATTCAGGTCAGGGTGAGGATATTGTAGAAATAGTGTTTCAGTGGAAAGAGGGAAAGTGATCTAAATCTGTGTTGTTAGCTCTGTAAATTAATATTTGGTAAACAGTTTGAAGAAATATTAGGAAATGTAAGAATTTTTTTTAAAGCATAATTAAGAATTAAGCTTTACATTAGTGATCTCTTCTGAATTCAAAGTATCTGCCTTGTCATAGATTTGGTCTGTAATGCTAGGAATTACAAAAATATGTTGTACTAGGGAGATAATGGCACGATTTGGCTTGATTTTCCCATGGTTTGCGTCTTCAAGTATCGGCTTTGCGTGGCTTTCGTTTAGACAGGTCACTCCAAATCTCTTCAGTATGTCATTCCAGTTCCGCTTGGTGCCACAATAGATTATTTGATGCGGCTTTCTATGATCAGAGAAAGGAAGGTCTGCACAAGGTGTACATAAGCTGTACAAACTAACAATACAATTATTGCTGACTATTATGAGGTTATGTGGTTGTAGCACATTTATGTGTTGTACACCATGATGCGTCATGCAGTGATGATTCTTTCATGTCAATAGGTGAGTTAAACATCTGACCAGTCAGTGATCAACAGGGTGTCACACTTTCTTTCCAGTCAGTGAAAAGTATGACCTTGGCCCAACTTAGCCTGATTTTAGAACCTCATCCAAATGTGCACAAAAAAATCAACAGAACCACGGAGAGGCAAGTTGTGGCATTTTCAAACAAAAAGTGCCATTGGTGTTCGTTATTGATAAAAACGTCATCATGATTATGTTTTTTTTTTTTGCGTCATTAAGTTAACCTAAACTTTTATCTTCCAAAAATATAAAGCTGTAAACACCAAACACTTAGATGGTTTAAGATTGGGCACAAACAATCTTTTTCCAAAACAATAGTTGTTTTTACCACGGTTACATTTAAACTTTTTGAAGTGTGTAAAATTAGTTAATTTTACCTAAAGATTGTAAAAATGATCTGGCGACATGGTGGGTAGCCCTGCGGAATCTCAGTTAGTTGGTTGCCAGTTTGATAACAGCTAGAGGATTTTCAGAGCTGTTTTTCTCTGTGTGTTTGTTTGGGGTTTTTTCTGGGTACCACTACAGTCCTTCATGTTAAATGTTCTCTAAATTCCTCTTTATCAGTGACTGAGTGAATGTGACCTTGCAAAGAAGTGGAGATTTGTGCATGATGTTTCCTGCCTTTCACCCAACGTGGGTTGGTAATGGGTGACAAAAGAACCCCATGGATAAAGGAAATGAATTAATGGAAGAAAGTCAAATTAAGCTCTGTTATGTAGTCTACCTGTCACTGTTAATTTGTCAGTGAATATGCTTGTCTGACTAGGTGGATCTTAATTTGAAGATCAAGTGCGTTGGTCAACCATGTAAGTAGTATGAGAAGACGACTTATAAATCCTGTTGCCAATCTTCATGTCATTGCAGAGCTTTATAATGTTGTGGGACTATTTGCAATGTTTTTCCAGCTTTAAATGTTTAATTGTCATTGTGTGAGTGAGGGCTCATGTGGCATAATGAAGGTGGCCCATTCTTGGGATTTAAACTCACATTTACATTCAAAAGGAGTTAGAATGCATTTCAAGTCCATTGACCTGAGTGGCCACTCCCTCATCCAGGCTACTGTGAATGTCAGGGGGGTCTGTTTCTCAGCACCCTGCAGAGACCAGAACCACTGGCCTTACTGCAAGAGAGTTATTTGGGGTGTAAGCTCTCCCTCCTTCAAATCACATTGTGCTGTATGCCTACTTCTCAGAGACTCTTCACTGACACACTAACCTCAATCAGTAGACTTCCTTATTTACTGTACATCCTGTTTAAGATGTAGAAAAAAAGCTGCTTTCAAAAGATGGTATAATGGATTAAATTAATAATATTTTGTTAATTTCATTTCTGAAATTTGCTAGATGATTGATAAACACCTTGTGAACTTTCTTGCATGGTCATGTTACATGTGATTGCATGGTCATTACTTTGACTATAGCATCAGTCTGTGTTCAAATAATGTAATGGGCTTTTGGTGAGCCCCAATGGGTGTAGTTGAGGTGACCCAGTTTGGTGATCCTGAATGGGTGCTATTGAGGCAATATTTGCATCAATTGCAGAGGACTTGCCAGAACTAAAATAATAAACTAACAAACAGCGGTGCGTTCATTATTTGCCCCATGGAAACATCAAATTGCTAATGAAACAACAAACTGCTATCCACTACTATCCCACTAATAAAGCATTACATAAACATTACAAAACATACCCAGTTTTTTTTCACCCGGATATGTGATTCGTCTGCACGTAAATGCAGCATCAATTTCATATGAATGAGTGAATAATCACAAGTGAAGTTAAAACAGGAAGAGCATGTATGCGTTGAAGCAGATTAGTTTAAAATGGATTAATAAAAATGTGTTTTTTCATAACTCACGAATCCAAATCACACAAAACTGAAATAATTTTTTTGACCCCACAAATTTCACAAATACTGTTTTCAGGGGGAGCCCATGTCTTCTATAGAGTAGTTAGAATACTATCCATAAAATAGAAATCACCATATCAGTGTGAGATTTTTTAATCATTTTCTCAATCGGATCATTTGGGAGAGGGATGCCAGATTATGGGGGAAATTATTATTTGCTTTGACTGTTTTGGTAGTTAAAATGTATTTTAAATCGCAATTCTTTTAAATGAATATTCTTTTCCTTCATGTTGCATAAACTTTTACAAAAAAAATAGTACATGCAGTGTTTGACCTAATGTCTTTTTTTCAGTGTCCATTAATAAAAAAAATGTTAGTAATTTAAATCAAAAGCAAGTTTTCAAGTGGGCTTTCTTAAGTGCACTTGCAATTCAAGTTAAACCTTCAGCTTCTTTCAAAACAGACATTCCCCAAGAGGAACATTGTTATTATGATCTAACATGGTCATAATAGCACTCTGATAACTTTGTTCTTGGCTAAACTTATTTTTGTCTGGCACCATTTTTTGCAACAGTAGCTTACATTAGAATATTTAGAATCTGTGCAGTGCCACGAGGGGTTTAAAACATATTAAGAAGTAATGAATTGATGCTAACATCATACACGTATGTACCGTGTTCCAGCTGTAAGTGACATTTATACAGGAGGAGCAAGGATGCAATGCCCAAAATAACATTAAATACAGAATAATCCATTTTTTTCTTCTTGATGACATCATTTTTGGAGTGGCAATATCTGAAATCGATTCACAGCTTGCCTCACTTAACATACCCAAAGTTCAATGTTATTTCAGAGTCAGGGTGTTTTCCAAAATAAAATTAATTAACAAATGCCTTACAAGTTTAAATTGACCTATGGTCTGTTGGTTGGCCTATATTATTATTTTGGGTAGGTTATCCTCTGAGCCAAATTAAAGCTATTAAATTCCAATAAGAAAAACATATTTATACTATTTTATCAATTGGTAATTGGTTTTATGTTGTAATTTGTACAGTATTATATGAGTGACTTTAAGCATTACATGAAAGTAAATGTAGACTCCATGAACAGTGCACACTTACTCACAGTAGTTCTCACAGAGGGACGGCTATTAAATATTCCATCCTAAATGAAAAGCTGTGCTCCTCTGGGAAGTCTTTGGCCTTTTTCATGCTGTCCAAAATCTGGTAAGACTAATAAAATGTAATTCATCCTCCTTTCAAGTTTCACGACAGTAAACTTTCCATACCACTCCTTCCAAGTATGTGCCAAACAAGCCTCTATGGCTCACTGAAAATGAGAGTGCAGGCGAGAGGAGAAACATGAGGTTTGAAAATAGCACATGTAAAAATACACGGGCAAGTGAAACAGACATGGTTTTGTTGATTTGAATAGTAGTGAGTTTGTGAACTGTATTACCGTGTTTCGTGTGTTCATAAAGCCGGCCTCTGGACAGCCTGGCGGCAGTGTGCAAGCGCCTGCTCTCAGATGCTAACAACAAACTCTGACTTTATTTAAAAAAATCAACCATTCCTTAAGATTTCGCCTGGGTTTAAAGTTAAATAATTCAGTGACACCCATACCAACCTTATGGCCCTTTTATTTCACAACTATCTGAGAGCCCGTTGTGAGATTGCAGTTAGGATCGTACCCAAAGAAAGGAATAGTTGCCATTGAGGTGAAACATTCTAAAAGTGGGTGAACTTTTTTATTATTTCACAATTATTTGACAGCTTCCAGTTTGAGGTACTCAATACGTGTGAATACTTTCTAGTCGCAAGTTTTGGAAATGAAATGAATGTGAGAGCCTCCCTCAGTCTGACCCAGTCTGTATGACTCAAAAGTCTGCCAGGTTCACCAGCACTTTTTCTGTCTCGGCATCCCTCATGGCTGTGCTGACTTGTGCATCATCCTCAGTGTGGGAGTGTTCCTGGTTTTTCATCCAACGCTCTGATTCACTCCTGAATCTGTGTTACTGTGCTAGTTTGTGCTTACGTGTTCGTTTCGCTTGAGGCGAACAGTCTTAAGGCTTTAAAGAGCTGCCAGATGAGGTAAATGCTTAATTAAATGTTTGGTTATAAAAGGTTTGCCTGCGTAGACCTTCCATTACATGGATATCTTTGTGTTTGCAAAAAGTTAAACAAAGAGTGCAACTGCTTGTTGTGTTTGAGACTCCACATAATAAAAAAAAAAAAAAAAAACAGAACTATTCACTCTTGTCACACAGAGATCAAAAAAGTTGAGCTAAGTTACTTGAACTTCCAATCCCGAGCTTGACGTCTGTTTGCCCGTTCCACCCCACTCTCACTCTCCGCCTAGCTTTATGTCTCTCTTCACAGGCCATGTCCACGTGTATCTGTTTTTTTCCACCCTCTTAAAAAACCCCTGCAACCACTCCTCTCACACATCCACACGGACACTCAAAAAATGAAACCCTGAAATGCAGTAATGACCCTACCAAACCAATGATTCATGGCGTTTTTAAAATGATTATTCAGCACTGTGTGTGCAAAAAAATAGGTGCATCTGTTCTGTGATCAAATAGTAAACATACACATGTAATCCTGTACGCTTGTTACGCCATTATGCTTTCTGTTTGTAAACATAGAAGTTACAGAGTGCAACCACAACGAACTCCACAATCCGAACAATCCGAACACAAAAACTCCGGTTTCACTGTTAACCTTGACACTGGGTGTGGAGCATTTTGAATACGATTCATCTTGCCTGGCATTCTCAAAATTGTACGGTTATTTAAAAGCGGTGCTGCGGTTGCAAGTGGATAAAAGCATAACCGGGCAAAAAAATACCCGCTTTCAAAATAACAGGGTCAGGGTAGACCTGCCCTCAATTCTGTCATTAAAGACTACAGCAACAAAAAAGGTCAGTAATTCAAAAAAGTTTGGCTTCTTAATTCATGAGCCCTAAATAAGTAAATCTGAAGAACACAATAATTGCATGTGCTCTTTATGGATAAGCTTCTAAATGCATGTTATTGTTCATCATCCTATGTCTTAGCTAAGTTTCATTTTGTTTCACCTTTCAGCCTAAGCATTCATGAAGAGGTGTGTGTGTATGAGGGAGGGTAAAGGTGTTATATTACAGGTTTGCTTCTGACATATGAGCTTGAGCATTTGAAGTGAGGGCCACTGAAGGGAAGTGTAGCACCAGGCTAGTGGTCAGATGACTTCCAGCATGTGGAGGATTAAACAGCAGTTGAGGTGGCAGGTGTAAGAGTGAACAGGAAACTTACTCATGCTCCCCTGTGCCCTCTTACTGCAGGGCTGACTCAGTGCCCTCATCGCAGAGCTGCAAAATGTTCTTTGTAATTGGGCCAAAAAAGAGAAATAATTGCTTTTCGTAGCAGGAAATTCATTGGCTGTAACTATGTGTTGAAAGACGTGTGGCTGGTGGTGTTTAAATCTTGAATGTATTTCAAACAACCTGTTTGTGTTCTTGAAGGGCGCTGCTGCAACGTGTTACATCTACATTAAAGTTTGGGAATATTCCACCCAAGAACTTTTAGGGAAAATATAAATAATAAATACGGACTATTTCAAATATAGAATATAGTTTAAGAAACTCAATCATTTTTTTTTCATTTTGTTCAATCATTTTTTTTGTGTTAACCAAGGTTAACAATTTTTCAAAGCATTATGTAATGTGCAAAAAAAAACTGTCACTTATTTTGTGGTCTTTATTAGAATAAGAAATGTTTAAGGTTACATTTTATTAATGCAGAAATGTTTTTTTTGTGCAACTCAACAATTGAGGATGATGTGGACATACACTACCTCACCAGCCCAAACACATATTTGTTTAACACATAATTTGACCCTGGACTGCTATTTCAACAGTCAGGATAAATCACATATTGTTAGCTTGAAATTCATTCTAAACTCCAGTACAAGTGAGTGCATTTATTTTTTACGTTTTTTGCATAATTGTAAAAATCCTCTATATATATACAAATCCCAATACCAATACAAATAACGTTGCACAATTGCTTCCTCAACAGTTTGATATCACCCAACATGTTTGCAGATTACTGTGACAAAAAATGCTTAAACAAATAGCTGAAAAAAGTGTTTCCCTGAGAACAATTACAAGTGATTAGTAATTTCTGTAAGTTCTGATAACTTGAAGATTGAATCAGTCTTACTAGGGTCTTCAGGTTGCTAAACGACTGCAATTTAGATGCTCTACACCAGGGGTGCTCATTAAGTTGGTCGCAATCGACCAGTCGATCGCGGAGGTGCTACCGGTCAATCGCGGCGTGAAATTGAAACAATATCAGACGATCGTCCATCCCGTCACAGTTCAGTAAAGTTAGCTGCAGATTCACGGATTCTGTTTTCTCTGCTCAATAGCTCGAGACCAGAATGTTCTTTGTAAACAAATAATACCTATTTTTAATCTGTGTTATGTAGCGGATAAACTACAAAACGTTTTCTATCAAAACAAGTTTCCCGCATTTGCAGAAACACATCACCGTCTATGCGCAACCCGCTGACATGGTATCGCTTAGGGACCGTCTGCAAATTACCAGATCCAAAATATGTTTTACCCAGAATATGCTTCATTACTTCATTCTAAATTGCTCTATTACAACTAGGGGTGTAACGGTACGCTAAAATCGTATTCGGTTCGGTACAGTGTCTTGGAGAGTTCGGTTCGGTTCATTCGGTTCGGTACAAAACAATAAGAACTTACATAATCTTTATTTTGAAAAGCTGCCAATACACAATAGAATTCTTGCATAAAATAAATAAAAGTGACACATTTGGGTGATATTTTAAATAAATTGCACTCTTTATAAAGAAAAACACATTTTTTTAAATAAAAAATGAAATACTGCAACTAGTTAGGACCTGAAAACTTTTAACACTAGCAACAGCTTCAGCTTGTATATAAACAAAACTAACTATTCAAGTTTTAGGCTAAAAAGATTAACCTATCCACATTTTCTGAAGAGAGCACAGATCTGGTTGCAGTGACAATATCTCCAGCAGTAGAAAATGTTAGATGTGTTGCCTGCCACATACCCGATCTCCGTGGAACAATGTCGGCACACAACTTTAAATTTATCCACTCGTCTATCCCCGTTATGTATTTTAACAGGGAAGCCAAAGGTGATTTTCCGCACGGACGCTATTGAGTGTCGCACAGTAGAGCTGCACGTCCCTCAATAGCGTCCGTGCGGAAACTCGCCATGGAACATTGTTCCGCTGTGCTTAATATCGCGCTAATAATACATTTATATTATTTAATACAAATACCGAATACCGAAACGGTACGCAAGTGTCCTGAACCGAACAGGCCGTACCGAAACGGTTCAATACATACCGTGAACCGTTACACCCCTAATTACAACCAAAATCAAGCAACACGCCACTCTTCACCTGAATATTGTACTGCACGACTCAGCTTCAATAAAAAATGTTAAAATTTATTAGAGCATCATTTTTATTCTTGATTATTTGGATCAAAGCTCAATTGCTCCCATAAAATTCACTCTATTACCATCAATTCAGGTCACACACAACTGTTATAATGATTCAATTCAGTGCAAGTCATCAAATTAAACTCACGTTATTACAAAAAATGTAAATAGTTAATTATTATCTGTGTTTTGTCAATTCTCAACAAAGTAGAAAATATTTGTTTGTTGATTGATGTTTTACATTTTTGTAGCAGGTAGATCACTTTGACTTGGTCATTTTAAAAGTAGCCGGCAAGCTGAAAAAGTGAGCACCCCTGCTCTACACCATGTAGATGTTGAGTTTAAATGATTAAGATTGTAATTTTCCATTTGGAAAGATCTACTAGATGAAAATCAGTCGGCTGCCTGGAGCTTCTTCCCATATATTCTAAATGCACATGGATTCCTGTGGAGGGCCAGCAACAGGTTATCAAATATGAACAGCAGGAGTTGTGTTTCAGGCCAGTCCATTTGTAGTTTGGTGTTAAAACCACAGTGAATGAACAACTCTCCTGGGTAACCACTCGTTCATAAAGAACTGCAAGTAGTGTAAGCATTTTTGTTTGCAGAAAAATATTGCATCTTGCGAAGACAAGTTCAGGTGACATGAACTAAAGCTGAGCTCATAAACTCTCAGGGAGGATTGGCCAGATAATATGGACTGATTCCTGGTGATTATAGCTGAACACCGAGCTGAGCACAATCCGCTTAGCTAAAATGATTTGAGTACCTTAACTCAACTGCTCTATCAAAACCATGTATGCCTAGGTATTTTAGAGATATTCTTTAATTAAATAATATGACCAATAAGTTTTGCAATTAGCAAATAAGTGTCCTTTTCGACATCAAATGGGCCATGAACCGAGAAATCTACATTTTTAAGGGTTTATTTAGGGATATCCCTAAAACTTAGTGTCTTAGTTATTTTTATTGGAGCCAGAAATCTCTTCTTCTTTTCTTATCTGTGATGATTTTGAGTTCTTAGATCAGAGCTAGAGTAGCTTCAAAAAATACAATTTTATGAATCTTTATCCCATAAAATGTCCCTTGTTTGGTGAGAAAACATGTGTTTTCTAACCACAAGAGCTGTTTTGTTTTTCCTGATCCAGTATTGGGGGATAGAAAACGTATGAGACAAGGTCTTGCAAGTGCAAATATTTGTCTGCTCTTAGTATAATTATTGATATGCAAAACTGAAAAGCAAAAAACTGAAATCATTCTGGAAAATTTGTTGCAAAATGGATTGAAAGAAACTCAATGTCTTGTGCAATAAGGTGTTGTACTTACAAATGCTGTCTTATGTAGAATATCAAAAATTATATTGATAAATGTGAGTGGTGCATTTGGTAGCACTGCTGCTTTTCATTAGGACACCAGTTCTGGCTCGCCCATGGGAATTTTTTGAGTTGAGTTTGCATGTTCCCAGTCTAAAACATACTTCTGGTTACTTGGTAACAATTCAGTTCCACAGTACAAACACCCTGCAATATTCTAGTGACCTGCCAAGGATGTTCCCTGCCTTGTTTTTTTTGCTATTTATTAATTAGTTTATTATTATAGTGATACTAGTTTCAATACTGTACTACAATGATGCAGTGAGTAATTTGTAAGTTACTTTTAGTGTTTAGTGCTTCTATTTTAAACTGTTGAAATTTTCTAAAATGGAACAGATAAAAGGAGGAATTTATTTGCTTTGTGCCAGGGACACCACAATACTTGGTTTGAACGGTACGCCGCCCCTAGGTTCAATATGTGCTTGTGAACTTCTTGGTTACAAATGTAAACACATTTCTGTAGCAAACATCCAATCAATGAACTGGTGCCTTGCGTGAATATCCTATCAGCGAGCGCTAAAGTTAGTGGAGGGTTGGACTTCTCACAGAGGACCAAATTCAGGCCATGTCTACACGAAACTTAACTTGCTACTTGTGGCGTCAGTGTGAAAAAGACTGAAGCATCACTTGAATCCAGTGTAAATGCAAGACATCCACACTGAAACTACACCGTATGGAACCAAGACTTAGAAAAGCACCAGTGCTGTTGAAGTTCTTGATCATTTTAGATGAATCTGTGAATGGGAAATTAGAATTGGTTCACTTTGGGCTCCAATCATCCTGGTGGTCTAGTGGCCATCTCTAAGTTACTCAACACTTTGTGTGCTTTTAAATACCTAGAAATTTTCCAGGACATTAATCATCTTTTCTGCCTAAATGACCTAAAATAAGCATTAATTGTAAACAAAAGCTATTTTTCTACTTTCGTTTCCCCTGAAAGACACCGTATCTCTGTCTCTTTCCCACTCTTTGTCTCCCTCTTTGTGTCTTTGCCAGACTGTCTGAATTTATTAATGGGTCCAACCGGAACTGAGAACTAAAGTTTCTCTTTACCAACAAACAAATTAGTCTTTGTGTGTGTGTGTCATTCCGGCTCTCCTCCCTCTCCCTAGAGTGTGGAGGAGAAAAAAATGCTGCAGTGAAACAAAGGAGACACACAGCTCCATGACTCCCAAGTGCAGCCCTGGGGCATCTGCAATGATACAAGGAAAGCAAATACTAGTTTGTTACGGAGCGGTCATTTCCGTTCTATAATAGGGTGAGCATAACACACTTAAAGTGACCAATATAGATCTTTTAAATAACCTACTGGCTATTTTTGGCACCCAAGTAACGGGACAACCTCATATAACAGATTCACAAAGCATGTCATTTTCGCAGGAAGTTTGTGTCAGGAAAAGAAGTTTTCACTGCTGTCAGTATTCTCTTGAATTTGTGACCCAACCGGTGAAACAAGCAGTTATCCCTCCCTTAAGCTATTTAGATGGCTGTTGTAAAGAGAAATTGATAAGGTTTTGTGTGGGACCAAGTGTTCTGGCACTTGAAGTGGTGTGTTTTTTTCATTCAGTAGGGAGAAACATTTACTATTTGTCTCATGGAGGCCCTGTCATATAGTCTCTGTTTGAGAAGGTGACCTAAGCCTCTCTAAGCACATAAAGGGTTTAACCAAAGGAGCTCATATGTCAAGACTATTCTTCTGCTGATCTCTTTCCTCTTCCAGGACACAACCGTTATGTGGTGATGAGGTCACAATACAGTTACCTTTGTTATCATACTTTGATCTATGTTGGGGGTTTATATATATATATCAACTCAAATGTTAAACAAAAATGGACTAATGTTCTGTATGAATGCATGAATATTTTTGAAATTATTCCTAATGTTGGCCAGAGAAAGTCAACATAGTGTTCTAGCTGTTGAACCAAATTTTGACTAATCTGCCCTTGTGGCTCCAAGCTACTGACTTCAAACTGATCCGACTTGAGTTGTTATAGCTTTTTAGAGTGGTAAATTCTGGTAAATTCTGATTATGCTGTAGCCCTAGCAACTGTATCATTGATCTATTGGTTCACGAACATCAAAGACACATAGGGGTTCTGTTCAATCACTCTAAAAGACAGAGATAACACTGTATGACATCACTTATCCCTCCCTGACAACCAGACTGTTTACACTAGCAATATTGTTCCATATTGTTTTGTACCTGTTTCATCTTTTATCTTAAATTCTAAATGTTCTGACAAAACACAAGCTGTTCTGTATGAACCTTTCAACTTCAACCTATTTCATCTTATACTGTTCAAGGATTCTGTAAAGCCTAAAAAGAACAGAATCTTTGTACATCAAAATTAGCCTAACAAAACATACTTCTCGCATGCTTCTGTACATGCTTTATACAAATACTATATATTTTGTCAACACATCTATTGAAATAGTACTGGATTTATGCCCCTGGACTGCTACCTTGATCAGCAGGCCTCCACCCAGGAGTTACTTTAATGCTTGTGGGCAATTCTTGGTAATTTATCCAATCATTTACTCAATTCCAAGTTAAATGTTTTGTATTTTTCTTCCAAAGGATGTGTGACATTTTATGGCTATTGATATAAATTCCATGGTATATTGTGATGGCAACCTCAAGAGTCTCTTAAGAATGATTTGATATAGCCTCTTAGCAGTCTTGAAGTTTTAATCTTACTCTCATTATTCTTTGTTTTCCGTTGCAGTTTGTGGCCCTCACATTGATATCCGTAATGACATCACAGAGTTCAAGAAGCTGGAGAACTGCACAGTGGTTGAAGGCTACCTGCAGATCCTACTCATCGGGGACAAGAACAACAACCTCAACCAGGAACACTTTCGAACGCTGTCCTTTCCCAAGCTGACCATGGTAACTGACTACATTCTTCTATTCCGTGTCTCTGGGCTGGACAGCCTCAGTGTGCTCTTCCCAAACCTCAATGTCATCAGAGGACGCAACCTGTTCTACAACTACGCCCTGGTCATCTTTGAAATGACTAGCTTGAAAGATATCGGTCTGTATAACCTGCGGAACATAACTCGAGGGGCCATCAGGATCGAAAAGAACCCAGAGCTGTGTTATCTGGATTCAGTGGACTGGTCGCTCATAATGGATGCCGAGTTTAACAACTACATTGCAGGGAACAAACAGTCCAAAGAATGCGGGGATGTTTGTCCAGGTATCATGGAGGATTGGCCTCAATGCATAAGGACCAGCTTCAATGACAACTACAGCTACCGCTGCTGGACCTCAAATCAATGTCAGAAAGGTAAAAGGTCTCCAACTTGACCCAGTCTTTTTGTTTCGGTTTGATTTATGATGGGATCACATCTGCTGGCATTTAGTGAATTGTTCCTTCACATGGGATCTGAATGAATGGTGAAAGTGAATGAGGCTTGGAGTGCAAATCATGAAGCAGAGTTTAGTAAAAGTGATGGAGAGATACTGTTTGCTTTGCTTGGGAATTGAAGGGCTGTCTCTTTAGCAGGGTCTTGTCTGGTAAATATTTGGTTAGTGTAATCTATGTTGTGCTGAGAGAGTTATGACTGGGCTGTCCACCAGTTCATTAAAGGTTTTGACAGTCGCTGAAGATAGAGGGTTCTGAAAACAAAACAAAGATATTCATGACCTTAGGCAACATTTTTTCTGTGCATAGGCACTGTTTTGATGTTCGCTTTTCTGTTTCAGAATGTTGCTAAATTTCCGTTTGATTGTTAATTAATTATTATTATATGTTACTGCAATTTTTTTTTTACAATTCACCAGTATTTGACCATGATGCGATTGATCACTGTGAGCATAGAGCTCACAGTGATTTTACATGATTTCATCATTTACATGAATTAATAGAACCTGAATTTTTTTCTTTTATTTGAAGTTTTTTATTTATTTATTTGAAGTCAACACTTTAAGAAGAGTGCACTTCTTTGGGTGCCCAATGGCTTATTTTGACATAATAATAGTACAAAAAAATCAACCACACTAGACAAGCATTAACCACTCATATTGTCCATTAATACATTTTTTATTATTGTTTTTTTGAACTAGAAAACCTATTTTAATGGAAAACTATTTTGAAATATTTTAATACTTAAACGAATATTTTTACTTTCACAGATTTTTCTTTTTTTTCACTGGATAACACCATTGTTACCAATTTTAAAAGGTTAGGAACATTGGGAAAAATGAGTGGGCATCAAAACCCTGTGCTTACGTGGGTTTCCTCTGGGTACCCCAGTTTCCCCCACAATCCCAAAACCATACAGTATTAGGTAAATTAAATAATGTAAATTCCCCATAGGTGTGAATGTGTGAGTAAATGTTGCCCTGTGATGGACTGGCGACCTGTCCAGGGTGTACCCCCGCCTCTCGCCTAATGTGTGCTGGATATAGGCACTGGCAAACCCCCGTGACCCCGAAAGGGAATAAGCGGGTTTGAAATTAATGAATGTTAGTTATTTAGATCTTTTACATAATGGGCAGACAAAAAATAGCCATAATATTTTGGTACAAATTGGTATTGGTAAATGTAAAAAATGTTTTTTTACTATTAAAAAAAAAAAAATAAATATATATATATATATATATATATATATATATATATATATATACACATACACACACACACACACACACACACACATACACCTTTTCCTTAGTTGTACGTTCTAGTAATCAAAAGGAAGTGGAAAACGTGTAAAATATCAGAATGTTGGAAAGCAGATATTACACAAGCTTACTTTTTAAATTTGTAATATGAAAGAAACCCACTTATTCAATTCACCCGCATCTGTATAGCTCATCTTTAATAATATCCAATGAATATCAAATTGACTGTCTCTATTTAGACAAATCTAATGCATGCCTTTCAGTTTGGTGTGGTCTGAGATGTTGAATTGTTTGTATAGTGGTGCTTTGAAGTCACAGACACTCCATCTTTGAACATGATCAATAGAATTTGAATCACATTAAGTGACAGTTATTTGTCCATCTTTTCTTTTGTCTCAAAATTCAAGAATACAATAGATGGTAATGGGAATGTGCCCTTGTAATTCCAACCAGGAATGCCTGGGAAAGTGAACTACCCCTCATGAATGCTCCCTCTTCCTCTCCCAAGAACATAAGAATGGTGGGAAAAGCATAATGGATGAGAACACTACAACATACTCCCACCCCTGGCCTTCAGGAGACTTGCAGACAGTACAAGTCTCAGGCTCCGAGAGGCCATTACAGATCTGCCCTCCCCTTCCCTCAGCCAGAAAACAAACAGAGGAAATAAACCCTCCTGGAATATATGCGCCTTCATAGTCGATTGTTTGTTTGTTGCTGTTGGAATTCTTTGAATTGAACAATAACTTTTGTGGAAGGTATAAAGGTTGCGTGCTGCGACCCTATCAGGAGATTTGACCCACGTCATTGGCGACTTTCTTCAACAGTGTCCTTTTTTCCATTGACTCCCCTCTGAGCTGCTGATGCAGTGTTTTCCCGGTAGCCCTGCCCACATTGTGTCAGCACTTGCGCCCCTGCACACCTGCTCAGTGTGGTGATCGTGTGCTTTTACCTTTGAAGAGATAAAGGGGTGTGAGTCACCTGTATCCAAGGCTCAAACTGACAAACAAAGACCACGACTAGTCACAACACACAGGGCAAATGAAAAGTCGGACTGTTAGATGTGTGTTCTCTACACTGGAACAGGCGTTGGAGTGCCACCTGTCCGATTGTGTTACTTTTCCCTTGGTGCTTCAAAGGTTTAATGGTTTGTTTGTGAAAATCACCCCCAAGCATTTATATGCTTCATGAGCTCTAGGTAACTTTCCAATCTACAGGGAGACATAAACAAGGACAGTGTGATACAATCCCATTCAGTAGCGTAAAAGAAAAGTGTTTCACAACATTATACAAATTAATGATCGTTGTGTGATTTCGACTTGTGCAAACACTGCATGTCTCCTGTTTCCAGGTATTTATCTGCATTATTCTTGATCTCTGTCTCTGATGCTCATACACATTGGTTTATTTTTTTCGGCATTTAAAAGAGCTACTCCACACAGTACAACAGTAAAAAACATATTCTACCTGTATTATCCTAGTAACACGAGTTGCTTTCATTTATTGATGAATCCATACTCTTGGCCTTGCATTTCATACAAATTTGATCACTCGATTTGACCTTAGATTAACAAGCCAATTTGTGATTTTTCGAAATGGAATTTCTATTATAATGTTATTGTCTATTATAATAAAACTTGAAATAAGCAGGTTGTGAACATTGGTTGCTATTTACATTTTTATGGGTAAATGTAAAATGTCAAAAATCAAACCATTCAGATGCATGACTTTAGTCAAACCATTCAGATTGTTCTTAAAGTGGGACTCTTAGCTGTTGAAACCTACAGTTTTTACCCCAGTTTTGACTCTCAGAGCAGTCTGTCTGAATCTTTGCGGAGGACAGTCTTCTACCCCACTCAGCAGAACTGCCATGTTTTTTTTCTTTTCAAATGTTTTTCAAGGGCACGCAGGGTTGTTTTTGTCAATTTGGCTACGATCTCTCTCACTAATTAATGCATACATCAGCTCCTGTTTGTTATGAGATGAGGATATCGACAGTAGCTTTAGGAGTTGACTTTTTATGAAAATAACAACCGTTAAAGAATTCCTAGGTTGTTCTTTCACACTCTTCTTACTGTCACCTCTATGGACATTTTGTACTTGTACGTCATTTCTATTTGCAGTGGTGTTTGCCTTCACACTGCCATGAGGTGCGTTTACTTACATACTTATAGCTTAGCTGTTCTAGCTGTAAGAATCAAGATAGTGGTTTTGATTTTTGAAGAAGCGTTTTGAATACGGCAGAGTTTATTTTTTGATGTTAAATACAACCAATTTATCTGAGTACATTTCAATGTAATTAAATTGAGATAATGGCCAGGTAGGGGGGGTAACCAATTTGTGCTCTGCATTTTACCCTTCCAAAAGTGTGTAACCTCCTTGCATAGAGTAGGGATACATGGATGGCACATCATAAACGCTAGACGTGGTGTAGTTTCAGTTGTACTGTGTTTGTTACAATGACCAATCTCAGACTATACGTTCCTCGTCTTTGTGTTGCGAAGTTATCAATTTTGGGAGGTAGGGGTCTGTGGGTCCACACATACCAACAAAAAAGTTGACCAAAGTTCCAACAGCCGCATGAGAATGAAATCAAAAGATTTACTAAAAGCACATTTGTTACTCCTGTCTGATAGCAACTGGAGAAAATAGTCACTGATATGGTGATATTTACCGCACAATATGTCCAGGTTTATCTGCTTTATCTCGACAAATATTAGATCATAGAAATGCTTGTCTGAGCATGTTTTGGAATGCCGTCTTTCTCCAAAAACATACATACATGGTATAATTCAGTAACCTTTCAAAAAAATACTAGTTCAAAAAGTGATCTGGATTTTTTTTTTTTGGTTCACATTTTTTTGAAATAATTGAAGCCATTTCCTTTATGTGTAAGGATACAGTACTTAAGATATTATGTTATGCTGTTTCTTGTGTTTATTTTTTCAGATTGTGAATAGTAATTTCACTATACATATTGTGGTTTTTTTGTATCGTAGTATATTGTGAAAAGCTAAATTATTATACCCTGATTAGGAATTGATTGCACAACTATTAGTGAGCAATTTGACATTTAAAGTGATAATCATTGCATTTTACCTGACCCTAACATGTATATTAGTGTTTTCTAATATTAGAGGCTCAATAATGTTCTTTCAAAGTTCTTTCTGCATTTGATGGTAGCCACTGTGTATTTTCCTTGTGTGTGTGTGCGTGTGTGTGTGTGTGCGTGCGTGCGTGCGTGTGTGTGTGTGTGTGCGTGCGTGCGTGTGTGTGTGTGTGTGTCTACTCGTCTCCTGAGATGTTTAGCAAGGCCAGTTTGGTTGATGGCAGGAATAGAGGGGGTCTTTTCAAGGGAGGCATCTGACAGACGTCTGCTTGGTCCATCTGAAGCAAAGTGTTGCAGAGAAATGTCACAGAAATGTTGAGTGCACAAGAACAAAAACAAGTGAAGGGGGAGCGAACCCCTCCTTAATCGCCTCCCCTCCACCCACAAACTTCTGTTCCGTTCCCACTTTTGTGTTGTTTTTTTGGCTTTACGACTTTCTCTTAACAGTTTTACTGACATTTCCTCCTCTGTCTCTCTTCCGGAGCTCTTATCTTCGGCTGTTAACAGCTCTAGCCGTTAGATAGCTCTTCTCCCTGTTTACACTCCTGGTCCGCCGCCCGCCCTCCTGGTACTCCAGTGACCCATTCAGTTGTTTGCTCTCTGGTGGCCTTGATAACATCGGGGGGTTGTGAGGGGGTGGGATTTGTGACCGCGTCTATAGTGGTCTTGTCTGGATGGGCCCCTCAGGTTGCTTCGATCCAGACAGGCGCATCTTCCCTCTGAAAAACATGCATGCCTTGCCGAAGAGGGGGGTGATGAGGATTGTTAGCTATTGGGGTTTGAGTCTGGGTTTGAACTTTATATTCCCAAACAACTCAAGCTCTTGTTTTCCTGAAGGCTGGGTGATTTGATTTATCCAATCAAACCTTTTTAAATCGGTCATAGCTTGCATACCTGGGAGTTTCCACATTCCTCAGCCCTGCCGCATAATCGGCAGATTACAGCTTTCCAGTGTAACAAACTGACCATTCCAGATAATGCTCTCTAATGGTAGCTAAACGGTTATCGTCTGTCTATCTAACCATCTGTCTCTTTTAATGTATCTGTATCTTTTTCTATCCTGAGAATATTTATGTCTGTATTCATCCATTTTTCTCTGTAAATACAGTTATTGAGCTGCCAGTCTTTCTTTTGAATCTATTTCTGTCTGTCTGCAAGTCTATTCTTTTCTTTTTTCCTTTCTCTATTTTAGTTTCCCTCTATCTTTGTGTCTGTCTATTGATCGGTTTCTGTCTGAATTTAGTCTCTATTTAAATGTTCCCATTTGCTGTTTTCATTATCTTCTAGTTCTGTCTGTCTCTAAATATCTGTATCTGTCTGTCAGCATCGATCTAGTTGAAATGGGTGTGACATGATTGATTAGAATAGGATGCTTTAAGCTCCTAATCTTTAATTTTGTTGAAATTGACTAAAGTACAATTGATGTATTTTAATAAGTCTGTTTAGACCTTTTAACTTCTCGTCTTTATTTTAATTTAAAGGTTAACTGTGTGTTTTTTTGTCTTTGTGTATGGCCATAGTAAATATAATACTTATAGTTATAAACATACTTCTGCTCAAGTGAAAATAAAAGTGACCAACTTTTATTCAAAATAATTAGCTATAATAAAATATAATATTCTATGCTATTGATTATTAAATAAACAAAAAGCTAGAATTGCATGCGTTTCATAACAAAATATTTGCAGTGGAAGCAAGAATTTCAATGTAATGACTTTCAATGACTAAAAGATGAGCATATTCATGAAAAAGGAAGCATATATCATTATGTGAGGCAAAGAAAACATACATGGCTCAGCTGTACATGAGAAACTACGCATCTTTGGAGTTTGATGCTAGCTGTTCTCGAGTCCAGCGATGTAAAGTCGATTGTAAATTTATCAGTTTAACTTGATTTATCATACTAATAGTGCTTTATTGTATGCTTTTTTTGATTCCATACAATGTTTTCTCTTCAGTTTGTTGTCCGCCAATAACACCCCCCCCCCCTACTACTGATAGGCTACCATGTTTACATGATCCAGCCCAGGTCATAGATTTCCAAGCTTCTTGAGAAATCGTATTTTGAATAGAAGTGTGACTTCGATTGCTGAGGGGGAGGGTGTGCAATGATTTACAGCTTTCCTATCAGCAAAATTTCCCATCAATCAGTATAGATTTTACAAATCAGCTTGATGTATCGATTTAGTGTGTTTTGTTTTTGTTTTAGTAGTTTGGCTCAAAGACAGAGTTGGAGTTTAATTTGGTGAACTTGTATTGTGGAACGATAGAAACAGACACAGTAATCAACGCTGTTAGAAGATCTGGATGTGTTTGTTCTATTTGTATAGACTTTAGTTGCCTGAAACAGTGCCTTTCAGGATGATAAAAGAGAAGCACAAAACATGTGGGTGTTGTGGAGGTGTGTCCCTGTTTGTCAGGAGGATGTTGTGTCCTGTGTCAAATCCCTGCTGGTTATGTGTAATCACTGGCTATGCCCAGACATGTGTGGGTGGTGTACATATCTGGTGCTTTCCTAAAACTCTTTGTGGAGAATTGAGAAAACAGATGCACCACTGCTACACCCCAATATGCAAACCTGAGAGTGTATTTGCATATATTCAAATACACAAATGTAATTTGTGCTTAATTTACTGTCACCAAAAATCAATCAAAATCTTTATTCAATAGTCCCATCAGGCCTTTCTGATGGTAGAACTCACCTCGTTAATGACGTACTCCTCAATGAATTTAATTGTGAACATGCTTTGCAAGATTGAAGTGGTGTTTCTTCAGTGCTCATTTCATTTGCAGACTGGGTCTTTCCTCAGAAAGAGGCCTTTCCACTTTTTTTTGAGAAATTAACAAGTATACATTGATCTCTGTTTGCTTGATCGAACATGTACTATTACATTTATTTAAACAATAAACAGGCAGGTTTTCCCTTTTATGGTCATTTTGCCACTATTTTTCAAGCAATGACATGCAACATTGTCCAAAAGGCACAAAAAATCTTGTAAAAGTCTTGTAATATGCAAAACAAACTATGCAGTCAGTGAGTGGTTTTGCGAATGGGGTAAAATGTACATAAATATGCAGGAAAGCGTAGTTTAGATTCGTAATCCATAATTGTTGCAAATTGATTAATGTGCTGTGAATACAGTTGAGCTTGATGCATTTGTTTCACCCTAAGCAACCTCCATGTCATCTCATTACTTTACAGCTGACCACCCCACTTTTTCAAACTGAGGTGTGAAACCACCATGTTGTTTTTTCTAGGTGTGTTGACCCTTTCAATTGGGTTAAAAAAGTGATTAAATAATAAATTTCATACAACAAATAAAATTGGGGCATAAGTTAGTTAGAAGGTGCTGGTTCATTTGGTAAGATGTTCCTACTTTCCTGTCCAGGCTGCACCTTATTTTTGCCCAAACTGTTGTTTATTACAATGAGGTTGTGGTTAAGAACATGTCCACGCATACCTCATCAGTCCTTGTTAATATAAAACTTAAATCTCTCTGATTTTATCATTGGTCTCTAATGACCACAAAACAAACCATAACCAGTAAATGGAGTTGTGTAGTAATGCAACACTACAATATGCAGCTGTGCAAACGTAAACCAATTCATACATTCACAAGATTCCAAATTCACTGGCTTATTTACATCTAAATTTATAGACTATAAAAGATTGAGCAAAAACTTTGTAAAAACCGCAGGAGTTGTGATTGATACAGGAAAAGGGGGAGAATGCACCCTACACAATTTATATGCCATCTCTCTACCTTGTTGTTTTTGTAGTTCATGTGGTGGCTTTGCATGTAAATTATAGTCAACGCTGGCATATGTTTTGTGTATGCTGCCTCCTGGCTATCCGTGATTCATCTACCGCTTTCGCCACTCATTCATAAAAAGCAACACTGATACTACGCTTTCCTTTTGGAGCACTCTGGGGCCCTGGCATGCCCACAACATGTCAGATTCTTCTCGGTCCAGGTTACGTGGCGAGAATAAGGAATTCTCTCTCTCCCTGGATGGGTGTCTTTTATCTTTTTCAAGAGCTGACTTCCTGTGGCAACAAGTGTTTTTTTTTTGTGGTAATTAAAAGGGAATATGGCACAGTTTTTTGGTAATAACCGTTCAATATCACATAATACCAGTTAAATACATTTCTTATTATAAATTCGAATCATCATTCTAAACTGAGAAGTTAGCAATACAAAAATTTTAATAATTTAAAAACAATAGTGTATTTGGTAAAATTGATTAAAAAGTACATTAGATTTGTACTGGTGATATAAACATATAACATATAATAAAAAAAAATGCACCATTTTTCTTAACAACTTTTTTGAGGAATAAAATTGTAACTTATACCAGAAGTTATTATAGCAAATAAAACCAACCAAACTCATGAATTTACAAACAGCTCTGTTAAGTTTTTTTTAGCAACAGAATATTTTTCTAGACAAACAAAGAGCTAAGGGTTATATACATTTTGTCAACATTGCCTGTGCAAATTCATTTATTGTGGCAAAAGGCTAGATCAGGGGTATCAAAGATGTGGCTTGTGGACAAAATGCAGAGGTGGGTACAAGCTATAGAAAAATAGTTTTATCTCGCCTAAATTACCTATGAAAATAACATTGCATTGCACATCACTTGCTTGACATTTCTGTCCAAAAATAATGTACATTGTACTGATTTATTGAAGTCAGTAGAAAAAGTTGAACTTCCCAACAAGGGTCCCAGCAAGTTTCAGCTCAAATAATATAATATATGGTGCCACTTTACCAAAATAACCTATTTTTTTATTTTCACAGTTCAAAACAAAAATCATATGTATTTGTTTATAATGCTATGTAAGACTGTAACTAATTAAAAGGGAATTTTTCAGAGTGTTCTAGTGTGTCTAATGGGAGGAAATGTGGAATTTAAATGATTAGGAGGTCCCATCTCATCTCTATGTACTCAATGTGGCCCCTGAATTTAATTGGACACCCCAAGCTAAATGTTACTAGAGGTGAAACTAAATGAGTTTCCCTCTGTCTGCTGCTAATATTTAAATTTGTGGAAAGACTGAGAAGATTTCTCTGCATGACCACCCAAAATCCCTCTTCTGCTTGTGTGATGGCACCTGCTGACTGTGGACAGCCAGTGTCCTGTCAGTTGCTTCGGTGATGGATTGCATCTTTAATGGATATGCAGTGACCCTTTGCTGTCAGAGAGAAGAGTTCTAGTTTTCTTTCCTGATTTGAAGACGTGGTGATTCTTAAGGCTGGAGTTGATAGAGAGGGCAGAGCAGCTGACAGGAAGCAGTTCATGACCGGAGTGAGGTTACTCCCGAATCATTTCTAAAGTGTACTTCCACCTGTCTTTGGCATTAGTTCCAGTGTCCCTGACTGCCTCCTACCTCCAGCATTGCTACTGTTACATTAGAAAGTCTCCTATAAGCAACTAATAATACCATGATTGTTATAGAGCTAACAATATAAAATCACAATACCATAATTCATGGTATATTAGAAGGTAACTGTTACTACACTACAAAAATTTGGGTAGTTTAAAGAAAACAACAATACTTTGATTCTTTTTTTATCAACTTCAACACAGTTGATTTCAGGAGACACGTTAACTGAATTCTCAGAGTAAACATTTTCTGCTCTGATTGGTCAGTATTGATATTCACAAATTCAGTAGAATGGGCAAATGGTTTGATACATCAAAAATAGTGGCCATTGTAATCAGGAGTCTGATCCTTAATAAGAAAAATACGTATGTCACATATCTTGAGGATAGCTGGTGTTGTAGCATCGCATTCTCATTGGGTGGTTACACTATGAAAAAAAAAAGTTCATTGACTTGAATGGCAGTGTATCCGACAATGAGAAACGGTGTGATTTCGGATTTCGCTTCAGTTTGGCTAAAGTGTGACTTGGGTTATCTCCTCAGGGGATGCGACTTGAGTCATGATATTGGACAGGCCAAAAGCGTGAGCTTTTTATGACTCAATAAGATTCAAACGTCAATTTTTAGGCTGTTAGCATCACTATAAAGTAGAGAGCACCCTGTTGGAATTTATATTAATATATATTAAATACTTCATGCATATTGTTATTATTCATTTCCAAACAACACTCATACTCACATTCGGAAGTGATGAAATTCTGCATTGTTCGGTAGAAGTGTTTATCTGTGGGGCCTGTTCCAAGGCACTCCTGATCTCACCTGATCCCGTGTTCCCCTCGTTACCCTCTCTGAACTCATCGTAACCTGCACCTGAGATTAATCACAGCAAGACCCACATATAGCTCCCACTGTCAGCTTCACCCTTGTCAGATATGATCAATCTCTCTATTCTCTTTTTGGATATCTTCATTTTCTGTCGGGAATATATAAGGCCCTTTTCTCTGTTATAAACATTTCATTATAATGTTGCACTTGGACTCCTCCATTTTGGACTACGAGTAAAGTTGTGAATTCATTCCTTTTTTCCATGTTTGTGATGGCTATTATAATTGTTGTTGGGACTCTTATTTTGTATTTAAGGTCCTTTTTCTTCAGTGGGCATTTATAGCCCTTTCTGAGTTTTCCTTTTCACACAACATTGTAGCTTGTGATTAATCAAATTATTAAAATCAGCCTTTTATCTTTTGGCGGTAAATGAATTTGCAACGCGGACAATGAGCTTGAAAGTGGCTATGGCGATTACCAAGGAACAGACACAGTGCTAAAAACAAGCTTCACTAAATACAGCTTTGGAAACTTTCCAAAAGATTAAGTACTTTTTGGTTTCTCAATTTAGATTTATTGAGAAATTCAACTTAGTTTATCTATAAATATAAATTCCTTGTCGTTTTGTTTCATGCTGTCCTTTTCTACGCTTGAGACACCACGTGGCAGATTGATGAAGTGTGTGTGCGCTGCGCCTGAACAGAACTAATATAGCTGAGCTCATTATTGTGTAAGAGCGGCTGGATGTGTGAAGGAGTTCAGTGTCTCCGCAGGCTTGTATGTGCTGTGAAGATGAAAGGCCTCCATAAAACATAAAGGAAATCATCTGGAGTCACTCAGCTCATAGAAACACCTCTTATGAGCTTAATCCGTCTTTAAATCTTGTCTGACTCACTGATGGCTGTTTCATTTCCTTGGTTTGATTTATTTATGTCTTCTAAACTGTAAGAGGATGAGCAAAAGACCAAGTAGTCAGAACACCGTATGCATTTCCTTCCTGTCCCTTTCCCTCCATCATTCTTCTTCTCTGCGTTTCTTGCTGTCCTTGTCAGGCTTTGATTTAAACACAGGTGGCAGTGTGTATGGAACTGTTCCCGTTAACCGTACAGGGGCTTCCTTGGTTTCTAATAGGAATCACAAGGTGGCACCAGGCAAGGGTTTAAGTAGCAATGGGTGTGGTGAGGCATCTCTCGTTGGTCAGGTCGATATGTGCTCGGTTGTTGGCAAAGCTGTCGTGTTTCTCTGGGAAGTGATTGTGAAGGCAGTCTGAGGGGACAGTCGTTTCTCACATGTCTTTAAATATCTATATAAGAGGGTGTGAGTGTATGTGTGTGCCGTTGATGGCCAGCCAGGGCTCTTGTCTTGGCTGAGATGTCTTGGTTTCCCACGGGAGAGAGGGTGGCGTACGTAGGACAACCCCACCACGCGACATAAAGGTCAGGAGAATCACAGCTGCGCTCCTGTGTCAGCATACTCTATCTCACTTTCTCTCTATCTCTCTCTCTCTCTGTGAGATGTCTACTTGGCCATTTACTGTGTTAGATAAATTTAGATGTTTCTCGAGTGCACACTTACACTGCTATATCCATTGCGAAAGTGGGCTTTGTGGGAGAATTTCTTTATTAACATTGACATCTGTGAAGGAGTGATGGGGCGTGGAGCTGCTTCATGTGCCTTATGAAGGAGAACGCAAAGTATGCCAGAGAAACATCATATTTAGGTTATGTTCAGGTTAATCTTTTCAGTCAATGAATTCCACTTCTAATTCCAACGATGAGTTGAGACTGTGCACAAAAAGATGTGACTTGAGAGAGTCGCAGATGAGTCACTGACTGGTCGTGAGATGTTTAGCTAGCTGGAGCGGTCTGAGAATCTGAATTGTGCCGTGTGAAAAGTATTCTGACTGAAAATAGTTTCTAAAATTACCTGCAGCCAATGAGGGAGCAACATCCAGGACAGCAGGAGTTAGGGAGAAGTCACAATGGAAATATCAACAATGTTTTTGGTTCAAAAATGCTTCTTCTGAAAGAGACTAGCATGCTCCCATTTTTGATAATATTCCCGGTCCTGTGCTCATGTGATGGCACATTGTTTTTAAGTTATTTCTTGCGAGTGTTTGATTGCAAGACGTCATTTGCAGACAGGGAATTTGTCTGTGATTCCTCTGAAACTGATACAGTGTGAAATCTTCTGTTGCCGACCCATTATGCAGTGTCAAATCAGAACTGGACTGGACTGGACTCCAGACAGTCATGCATTGAGAAATGATCTGTGGGGCGACTACACTGAAAATCCAGCAGTCTGATCTCGATTGAGCCCTATACCTTATACCAATTTGGCCCTTTCGCGTAAGGTGAAAAGGGTTACGTAGCTTTTCGCTTCTAGGGAAGGATCAAACCACCCTTCAAAAGTAGTTCTAAAAATACCCAAACCATAATTTTATGCTCATATAGAGGTCAGCAAAAGTAATTTATACAAGAATATTTTTTTACAGGATTAATGTGACATTATTAGACCAATTACATTGACGTCACGCAAAACTTGCTTATGGCACATCGCATTTGTGTTTGATTGTTATTATATTTAACATTTTTAAAACTCAAGACCAAATTCTAACTCTTTATCCCTACCTCTTGGCCATGATCCTCCATTTCGCACATTCAAGTGAGGCGTTTCTGAACAAAGGGGTATTGCTAGACAGAGAGCCACAAAGTCAAACCACACACAAAACGAATGGGTAAGATGTCCTACAAAAGATAAAGTAAGATCCTTACAAATATAAGTAATTTTGTTGTCTAAAATGAGTACATTGCCCAATAACATAATACAATTCATGGAGATTTTGATTAACTTGAAACTCAAGTGATGCTAATGTTTTTATCAGTAGTTGTACCATTGCAATTTTGGGCACATGAACAAACAGAGAATCAACATCATAAACACAAGTGAAATTTATAATTACTTTGAGTAAATAGCAGTATGTGCACTGTGTAAAAAGGAAAGTGTGCCCACGTAGATGGAGTTGCTCGGGAGGTGACATGAACCTGTGAATTTGCAAGATCTGGATAAAATTATTTAATTATGGACCATTTTTATGCTTATTTGACAGTTCCATTCTGCAGTCCTGCATCAAGCTCTTCATAAATATAGTACTGTCTTCTAAGAACACTATCTAAAGTTCAGAAACATTCATCACCAGCAAAGATGGAAAAACTGATCCTGATCCTTTAAACTGAACACTTTCAAAGTACTTCAGATATTGCCTAAAAGCAGCAGAGTCAGAAACTTAAAATGCAGAAGTGTAGGAATAATTGTTTTGTAACATGCAATCCTTAATATTGATTTATGTTACTGAACCAATACATTTTATGGATCCATAATAACTGAAGACCTTGATGTGACTTCCTGTACAAATGCTGTTTTCAAGTTGAAGCAATAAAAGTAAATAAAGCAAGGTAATCTATTTAAAGCACTCGGTTCACTGTTATCTACCCAGTTTCCTATCATCTATGTATTCTGTCAACCATTTAGGTGCTTGTGGGGGCCCGGGGTTCATTAGGCTATCTTTCATTTTTTTACTACTTACACTTGAGGGTCCACTATGTTGGCAGGAAAACATGCAGGGCTTTGAAATCTGTTCCTTTCGATGTGGTTTTGTGTTGAATGAATCGCACACATCTCCCAATACAAGCTTGTTATTTCAAAGTTGTTCACATTAGACATTTGTGAGCAGGTATCCATGTTTTATAAGCTACACATGTATTTGAGAGATAAAAACATTTACATTTATGCATTTGGCAGACGCTTTTATCCAAAGCGACTTACATTTGAATGAACATATTTTTCTGTCAGTTCTTGCTTTCCCTGGGAAACACAAACCAAATGCTCATCTGAGGGAAACTAAAGAGAGCTGGGGCTGAAGCTGGTCATATTCTTTGAGAGAACAGTTTGTCCATCAGAACTGGAGAATATGTTGCATGAAAAACGGCACCGGGATCATTTCAATTTTTTACATTCTCACAATTTCACATGATTGTGGAAGCCCATCCGGATGGGCTACCATCTGAATCGTTTGAGGCCTCTGGGCTGGGCGATATACTGTTTCATACTGAATACCGGTGTGTTAATTTTTCTTTTAATGATGTGATTTTTTTATTTATACTGCAATACCAGTGAGTGTGTGTGTATAAAGTGACAGAAAACAGAAGGACAGAACCAAACACACTTGCTGTGACACCACTTCCGTGTTTTTTTGTGAACAGCAACAGTTTTTTGAGACCATTCAAACGTGAGTTAAAACTAATCTGGTCATTCTATGCCAATTTACTGCAGATACTCCTCACTAAATTATTAGGAAATCGAGTTAACACCCAATCATGCAAGAAAAAAAATATTGTCAAATACAGCGACAGTGATATAATGTTAAAAAAATACCATGGTCAAAATAATTTGGTCATACCACCCAGCTCTAGTGCCTTTCCTAGCTCTAGTGCACATGATTGATAATTCGATTCATTGTCATCGATTGTGTCGATTTGTTTTTATTTTTTAAGTAAAAAAAAAAATTGTCTTAAAATTGGAATTCTGTTCCATTTTTGCACTTGCTAGCAAGTAGTGATGGTTGCACAGGCACAAAAGGCTTCCTGCCTCTTTTACTTATTCAGTTGTTGATTGGCCTTTCAACGTCTATATAACTATATGAGTGCCTCATTAAATTTTAACATGGCATTTCAATTTTCATTTCTTTTTTATAGGGTAGAAAGCATAAGATGATGGTAACGGAAACGCTGAAAACATTAAGTATAATGAGATATCAAATAAAGACAATCCAAAACAACCCTTAAAAGATTAATTAATCTTGCATTAAGTTTACCATAATGATTTTGTTTCATAATTCTTTTCCATGGTATCAAAAAGCTCGTTATATTTACATTGTTTACTTTGAGAACTGAATGAGTTTTCTTCCCATGCAACCCAATCCAAACATGTACACACTTGTAAACAAGCTTAGTGAAACATTCCTTTCTTGCTCGACACCTTTGTGTAATTTAGCTTTTTCTCCCCAGTTCTGGTGTGAATATGAGCACTGTTTAGAATGGTCTGAAATGTCATGGTGATTGCTGGCTTGCCGATAACATCCCAGGTTGACCACATTTCTATTTTTATATGTTTGAAACTGTAGAGAAAGGGCACCATGCATAACAACCTCCAAGTTCAGCATGACTGTAGTGCTTCTGCGTGCCTTCCTCATGAGCGTGTCTCCTTAAAAAAACCAGTGTGGTCCTGATTAATCAGTTTGTCTCTTTTTTTGCCCTTTCCGATCCCTCACACTGAGCAGTTTACCTTCCAGCAGACTCTTCCCCTAAATGGCAAAGGGAAAGCGGCAGCCATTATGGCTACATGGGAGTGTTTATATAAAATTCCCGTCAAACATCAAACGCCTGGCCCCAAATGTTGGTCCTCGAGCTGAGGCTGTGTGGACTGTGTGTGTTTGTGCAGAACACAGAGTCTGCTTTGTTCGAAAGTCCACAGCATTGTGAGTTTTCCTTTTTGTCGCAAATCAGTCTCCAGGGATGAAGAATGTGTTTTCCTGTGGTAAACATTTACCCTCCTTTCTCACTTTTTTTATAATTACTATGATTAGGAGATGTTGATTGGCTGTTATTCAGCAGCCCGCAGAAGGGAAGGCTGTTCCCTCATAAATCGGTGATTGTTGAGAGTTGATTATTAGATTAAGCTCTGTCATTGACCTTTCGCCCTCTGCTTGTTAACATTGGATATGCAACACATTGCCATCATTGGACTTTATTCATTACCTCTCAGAAACAATACTAGTAGTTTTTTATGCCCATATGGCTGGTTACCATTGCTGTTCTTTGTGCCAGGGATCACAAATAGCCTCCAGGGGCTGGTTGTCAATCAATCAGTCATTCACATCCACCAGTTTGTGTGCCGGTCCCCGTCAATGCTATAATCCAGGATAAAATGGCTTTGAGGGAGTAGAGGATGAAACATGGAGATGAAAAGACAGATATGAGGGGGAATGACAAGACAATAAATCATGGCATGGGGAGGTGTATCAGAGTTTGCTCTGTACAGATTGCAAAGGCAGTCTAGTGTGGCTCTGGATCGGTTGATGGATTGATTGATTTATCTCAGCCTCATAAAAAAAGAGTTGAGTTGAATTTATTCTTTGCTTTTCTTCATGTTGTTACAAACTGTGCAGTTTTCCAATGGAACACAGACATGCTTCATAGAATATGAAAACTTTCACGAGGAACAGCAGAGAATTGTTTCCAGTCAGAACATTTTGTTTCGTTCATCCATCACGTCGCCTTGGTTCTTTGGTTTTCTCTAACAACTTTGTTATGGTTGCTTTTGCATGTAACACAATAAGGGTTTTCTTCTGGTCAAGCAGTCAGGCTGAACTAGGGATCCCCTAAGAATTTCAGGTTTTGTTCCATTATTGCAAACTTTCTGATTATTGTAAGAAATCAGCTCATCATGGTGATCTTAGCGGTATGATCTACAAGAACAGATGTGTAAATTTGCAGCTGTTTTATTTGATTCACTATTGTCAAGTAGAAAGTTAAACTCTCTTACTGACTAGAAATCCACAGATTGATTGGCCAGGGATCCACTGCTTGTGAATATGGAAAGAGAGAAGTACAGTGTGCAACTCTGTCCTGCGGTTCAGAGGTAAAATTAGATGCAGTAAGATGCTCTTATGTATTTTGGAAAAATAACATATTATAATAACACCCCTCTGTCTCAGCAGGGTTCTTAAAAAGTCAGGTAAAGTTAATGAGGTTGATGAGGTAGCAGGGAGAGGGTTTGCTTTAAAAGAAGACCGCATTAAACGCTGCACATTTTATTTTATGTAAACGCTGCTCTTATGTATTTTGGAAAAATAACATATTATAATAACACCCCTCTGTCTCAGCAGGGTTCTTAAAAAGTCAGGGAAAGTTAATGAGGTTGATGAGGTAGCAGGGAGAGGGTTTGCTTTAAAAGAAGACCGCATTAAACGCTGCACATTTTATTTTATGTAAACGCTGCTCTTATGTATTTTGGAAAAATAACATATTATAATAACACCCCTCTGTCTCAGCAGGGTTCTTAAAAAGTCAGGTAAAGTTAATGAGGTTGATGAGGTAGCAGGGAGAGGGTTTGCTTTAAAAGAAGACTGCATTAAACGCTGCACATTTGCATCTGCATTTACAGATAGCAGCTGTAAAGGAAGTTAAAGTTTAATAGTAGCGACTCTAGAACCACGTTAAAGGACACGCGACAGGCGGCAGTTTGTTCTAATGATAATACAAACAATCAAAGTGTTAATATCCATCTCATACGCATGTTGAATTGTAGCACCAAAGGGAATAGGACGGAGGAAGAGAGCGCATTCCTTATTTACCACCACCTAATTGTGGGGAAAAATGGAGTACCCAGAGGAAACCCACGCAAGCACAGGGAGAACATGCAAACTTCAGGAAGGTCACGGGCGAGCCTCAAACCAACAACATTCTAACTGGAAGGCCACAGTGCTACCCACTGCTCCGCCTCTTCCAAAGCCTTGTCTTGTAAATAGCAACGTCATAGAAATGGGCGTAGCCTCTTTTTCTCCTTCTCTACCCCCAGCACAAGCTAAAGAATAACACAATACTAGCAACTAACAGACAATAATATTTTTAACTATATAATAATTTAAAATCTCACACAGCATAGTAATTTAGGATTGCTTAGATGCTTTTTCACTTTATTGGTGGTGGTCTTTGGTGATCATTGTTAACAGTGGGAGCACAATCAAACAGGCGAACATATTATAGTACCGATTACATTCCAGTGTTTTTACTACAGTTGGTGGTGGTCCTATTTTATACACAAGCAAGAGAGTATCAGCTTCAATGGCCCGTGGTGGGTCTGATACTTAGTCTGTGTCAAATATCATATTTAATATCAACGTTTCATATTTAATGTTGCTTCACATTTTGTGCTTGATATGGTCTGGTGTTTCTGCCAATCACATTAACCACAACTGAAATGAACTCACAAGGAAGTGCTGTGTATGTCACATGAATAAGTTCTCCAGAAGAGATCCAAAAACTAAACATGGAAATACAGGGAAGACCGCATCTAATGAAGTTTATATCCAGTGAAACATTGCAGCAACCTTAAGTTTTTCAATCAGATTTTCGTATTAGTATAAAATACGTTATTATTTCACCAGTGTTTTATGCTGATTTATTTGTTTCCAAGTGTGATGAATGAAACTAGTTCATTATGGTTTGAAAAAGACCCTATATTTTGGAAATGCATTGTTATGGAAGGTCATTAAAGCCTTTTCTACTTTTTAAACTACCAAACCTCACTGGCTCCGGTTGCTTAAGCACATAAAGTATTTCAGACCTCCTAGGATGTTCGAATAAAGTTCGCTTTAATTTCAGGATTAGAACATGCTTGGCATGCTCAACTTCAAAGCATGTTTTCATGCTGAAAATCTCCCAAACCTTGTGCACCTGAAATCCGGTCAATCTTCGGTCCACAAGTTTCATAACAACGGGATCACATGGCTTTAACCGTCGCAAACCAATCCAACATAACTTTCCGGCTTAAGCTGTTTTCCTCCTTGTGTTTGAAGTTCGCCAAGTGCTACAACACTAGCTTTGTGGTGGGTTGTCTGAGAGCTGGTATACTCGCATGTATGGACGTGCTTCAGCAAACGTACATGAAGCTGCTGCTATGGAAACACACTTCAGCACAGGGAACTTAATTTTGCTTTGGCCACAGGTGTTGGAAAGTGGTGCATACTAGCATGTTTTGGCTCTTTCCAAACCACTGTAGTGGGAGGAAATGGCCTCTCGGGAGGGATGTTACAGTCTCCACAGTCTCTTTTTAAGTTTATCCATGCCGCCCCAAACACCACATGTGATTTATGGACTGAGAGCATTCTGGACAGGTCATGTCCTTGCAGAGAGTGAGAGGACGATGTGGCCATTGAAGGCCGTAAGCAAAAGTCCAAGATTCCGGGAGGGATTTTATCATTTCATTCCAAACCTAACTATGTTTTAACAGAGTAGCATAATTATTTGTCACTTTACAGATGCATATTATGTGTAGATAGGTCCATTTAACCAGAGGAAGTAATAGGGCAGAATGCTGTCTTCCTGCTCGCCGTAATTGTAGCTCTGGAATAGTGCTGAGGAAAGCTTATGTTTTCATCCTTTTCTCTTTCTTCTGTCATGTTGTGACACACCCGACAAAAGAATCTTGGATGGTTTTAACCAAATCTGTTTTCTTAAGAGAAATTACACATTTGGCTTGAATTTGAAGTTGACTTTCTTTAACTGCTACAGTTCAAATCCAAACAGAGAAAACATGGGTGACCGTTTCATCACGCACGTTATCCACTCCAAAGTATAGGTTGGAAGAGACATGAAAAAAGCAGTGACAGTTTTTCGAATTTGTCATTTACTCCTCAGTTGGTTCATCGTGGTGTTGATCAGTGAGGAAAAAGCACAATGTGGTGCTTTGTTTCCTTGTTATAACCCATGTTCTCAATCATTCCCAGGTTTTTAAACACTTCCATACCGGGTCTGTTCAGTGTGCTTCAAGTTGATTGCTCAGGATCCATCTCCCGGATGTGCTGTGAGCATCCTCACAGGCTGAGGGATTTCTCAGCAGAAGTTCTTTGAGGAATGAGGGACAGACAAATTTGTTTTGAAAATTTGACATAAGCGTTTTTCATCTGGTTTGAAGAGCAAGGGTAAAGGGTTTAAAGATTTAAATCTTTTGAGAAGAGAGTTTTGATATGAAATGTTTATCCACAGGGATCTGTTGATGAATGATCTTCAGTTGTTTATTTAAAAAGTTAGTAATTCTTAGTCAGGGCTGAATTTTCAACTGGTTTCTTAGTAATTTTTGTATTGGTTACTCATTCTTGCATATTTTAGAACTTTGTACTGGGTAAGGTTTTTAACCCTTAGAAAGTTTGTGGCCTTTTTGAGCTCTTTTGCTGCTAATAAATTAGAGTATAATTTTGTGCCAATACTTTATATCTTCTTCTTTTTAAGTACAACCACAGCTAATAATTATTCACAAGAATTCACACAATAATTTCACAACAAACCTGAAATTTAAAAAAAAAAGTATTACATTTTTTCCTGCATTAAATAAAACATTGAGAATGGTCATTTTTTATGTTTTATTACACAAATGAAAAGTGTTGAGATAGCATAAAAAATGATAAATCTCTCTAAAAAGCAAAGACAAGGTCCTAACAATGTGAAAATTGTATTAAAAAAACATGACATAAAACTTGAACGCTTTTGTGCCATTGAGCTTTTTTGTGCCAGAACTTTGAAAAACACAAGCCATATCACAGGTATTGTACTTTTATGAGTTGTCCCATCTTTTGACCACTAGATGGCACTGATGGCACATATTGGTGGTCTGTGATTTGAAACTGAACGGCGATCATGCATTTGCTCACATTTCCATTGGAATTATCTTGCAAATTATGTGTAAACTGTTTGTTTAAAACCAAAAATATAAAAACGCATTACCTTTTAACCATCATTCCTACTTGATTTGTTTGCTAAACTGTTTATATCTTTCCATAGTTTGATCAGCCTGTATTTCTAGTTTAAGAAATAGAACTACACCCAAACATCTTGAAGTTTCTAGTGTGAGAAATAAAGCCTTTCATACAATTCATGTAGAGCACTCTCATCATGAGAGGGAAGCTGTACACATCTTCACTTCGCTGGTGGAGGCCCCTCACTGTACTCTTTTAACTGAAACATAAATCATCTAAATGGGTTTACATCACCCCATCTAAGAAAAACAACAGTGTGCCAGTGCTGTTAGGAGGAAATCCTCTCACCATGTTTTCCTTGCATTTCCTTTTCCTGTTGTTGTTTCACACCACTTTCTTTGTAGTGCTCGATAAATCATGAGGTACCGTGATGCTGAGATGTTTTATAGCTGCAAATGATTTCATGTAGATCTCTTAATCAAAACAATTTCTTTCTTTTTATTCATTATGTCCATTTTTAATCATCTTTTTACATTTTTTCCAGTATAAAGGATATTTTGTGTAGAATTTCTGCACTTTTTAGAGAAGCCAAGGCCTCTACTCATCTGCTTCCTACAGCATCTGACACAATTTTCCTCCTTCATACTCAAATCTGTACTGTGTTGTTCTCCTACTTGAAGGTAAGGCTGTGGTCTTGTTAACGTTGGTTCTCTTTCAGTTGTTATCACAGCTGAAGTGGAAAGTACAAAAGCATTTGTCTGTTCTAATGAACTGTAAAGAAGAATCTAGGGGTGGAAGGACTAAACTGTACCCTGCTAAACAGCCGATGAGTAACCGTGTGTCTCACCTCTATTACTTACAGCAGACAGCCAGATGCTGCATTGGTCCCGGCTGACCACGGAGACATTACGTACGTGCTCTAGTATCCAGGGTCAGTGCTTGAGTAAGCAAGTCCTGAAAGGTCTAGTGTTGTCTCCTCTGAGGCATGGCCATTAAGAGGATGATCATGAGAAACGCTGGATAAAATATAAGTGCAATTTAATTAGTCTTCACCCTTTCTCGCTTACTCCAGTGGGCAAGATCCTTTATGCAAATGGAGTTTTTTTCTGGCTCATTCCTTACATCTTATAACTTTTAAACCTGGTTATTATGACAAGAAAGGCAGCTAGGACTGCTTTCATTGCCTAATGTAACTCAATAAAATACTTAGTGGTTATGTTATTTTCCCATGACAGTCAATTTAGTTTTTACTTTATTTTTGATAATTATGTAACTTGTTTTTTGCTGCTGGCAGCTAATAATTTTATATGTTGCTTTATATTAAGATATACCATTTTTCATATTCATTCATTATTTTTTACAAAGGTCAGTTTTTATTTATTATACTTTTATTTCATTCATTTACTCTTAAAAAAACATTTTGAACATTTTAGTTTGTGGTTTTTTATTTATTTATTTATTTTTTTTTTTTACAATAATATGTGTTCATGTTAACTGTATTTTAAAAATACACCATATTGTTGGTGTATATATGTAAGCACCTAATCTAAGTTTGGGCGATGTGCAATGGGAAACCTTGCGATGGACGATGACATCATTCATTAGATGCTAGCCTACTGTTTGCAATAAGAATGAGGTAGTGGCAGATTCACAGTCAGTCACTAACCTAGAAATGTATTTAGCTTGAATGCCATGATTCACGTTGTTATTTCTAGCTGTTTAAGGTTGATTTATTAGCTTGCGAAGTGATTAGATTTACACAGAACTCTTTGATGAACTTTGGAACCCGAGTGGCATACATAAAATTTCCCTTCTTCATCCAAACATCTCCATCCTCTTCTATTTCACTTACGACTTGCAGCCATTATGCGCATGGATCCCCTTTCCCATAAATCCCCAACTACAATACCCAGTCAGTCCCAAAACGGCATTTGACACACATATTTCCAGCAAACATGCCCAAACCAATGTACCCAACTAGCATTATGCAAACAGTGCATACCCAAACATAAACACAAATAACACAAATGAATATAGATAATCACAACAGTGAGTGTTTTTTGAGATCAGGTTATTGCTTTCGGCAAGTTTTGTAAAAATAACTAATTCTTATGTATTCATTTAATTGTTCTTTTATTTATTAAATCCGTTATGCAATAATTCAGCTCTGTTTAAAAAAAGTATTAAATAATCAATTGTTGGCATCCATGAATCCATACACCACCATGTGCAATGCAAACCATTGATTCAAGTGGTGCCGCCACCAGAGTCTATTGCGGTGAAGACATTCTTGTTGGGACTTATCATGCTTCTCCATCTGACAAATCGAGGGTTTGTTTTCAAATCTGAATTTAAACATTGTGTCCCAAAAAATTGCCTCTAATACTGTTTTTTTTTGTCCCTTTCCAACGACAGGGAACACTATTTCAGTATTGTTCAAACAATTACTTAATTTAATGAATAAATAAACAACTCTCTTTCACAATTAATTCTTTGATGTTCAGACAACACTAATAATGTTGTACTGTGGTCTCTCGAATGAATTCATCCAGTGTTTTTGTGGCTGTATTTACAGAAGCATTTGAATGCTGATATTTTCAGCTTGTATACTACTGAAAATATTTCTCTTTTCTTTCTGTTTATTCTTGTGTGGCCTATTCAGGAAACTGCTTTAAATGAAGACAAGCATAGATCTCAGAAATAGCAGCAGATGAAAGCTTCTATATCATCTGGATGCTGTAGCAATCACACTGAACGTTCTCATGGGAAAGATGCAATTAGCTGTGTTGGATTCCACAAATATTTAACAAATGTTTCAATGGAGGAGCTCTTTGAACTGGAGAGGGCACAATATAAGCCTTGTTTATGTGACTGTGAACTAGATATATCTAAAGTGATCTATGTTGCCCATTTAGAAGCATTATGTGTTCACAAACATGAATATACAGTAATTTATCCACAGTTTTGGCAGGCATTATTGCTATTAGGGTAAAAAAGGGTGCTGTTTTACAATAGCCACATATTTAGCTTTAGTCTGTTAAATACCCCAAGTAATAACTTCAAAAAGTGAAATATGAGCATCTGCTGTCCTCTTTTAAACAGATTCAAGGATTCATTTATGTGTGGTTATGTAAGCCAAAAACCAATATGTTTTAGGGAATTGGTGAGACTATGCTTTATGGATCAATTGAACTACAGCACCCTTCTGAGATTCATCTCATTTGGTGAGCACCATGGATTGCAGAGATGGCTCGCATTCATAGAGTTGATTCTGACCAGTGTTTGTTTAAATCCTGGCAAAGTGTGAATAAACTCTTAGGTTAGTATCTACAAGCTACCTCTAGGATTCTTATGAGGCAAATAAAAGGGCAGTAGAACGTTGTGAATCCAGTTCCTTTGCTATTTAACCACGTGTGTCTACGGCACCACTAATAAGGTCCTCCCAAACATCCCTCCCTACCAAACATACCCCCACCTAAGGCTCATGGTTGGATCTCAAGTAGCTCTTAGACAGATTGACAGCTGGTCAAACAAGCTTAATAGAGCAGCAGCTAGTCTGGAGTAGATTCTAAGCCCATTAACTCTTCTCCGTGCTCACTGTGCTGCTCATTGGTCAGTCAGGGATCAGTTTGCTTCAATTGTGATGCCAGCATGACCTAACAGTGAGGTTGATTGAATGTCTTTAGAACCGGGTAAGATACCTCAAAATTGTGAGCACAGATTTAAACTGGGGTTGCTGCTCAACCTTTGGCAAAGACTTTTTTGTGGACAGTTTATTTTGTCATGTATAGACCCAGTGAGGGGTCTTTGCTCAGACTCTGGTGTAGCTTGTGTTTTTCAAATGTCACACTGTCCACATCTCATTATGAAGTATGCCCATACAGACCCCGTACAAGGCCATTGCAGGTCTAGACAGCATTTGGACTGGCAGCAATAGATTGGGGACCACTTTTATTTCTGTTTTAAATGAGGAAGGAGGCATTAAAGTCCAGTTTAAATGTACAAACAGTTTAATGTAGACAATTCTTATATGCTGGTGTTGTGTATCCAGGGGTAGCCTACTAATGGCTATTTACTCAGTTGTTGCATTTTTGTTTTTAATCTGGATTAGCTGTATTACAAAGAAAAAATATTTACATATTTATAACAAGCAAGTTAACTGTGTTATATTACCTGTGTTTCACGTCTCAAATATCACTGTGTTTGTCTCCTATGATATATTTACCTGAAATTTTTATCCAGACTAACAACTTTTTAAGGAAAAATGGGGTAACAAAACTTTTGTATACCACTGTATAAATATAGTCTCTCATTTTGATAGATGTTGATTATTTTAGCTTTATTTTTTTGGGAGCCATGAAAAGGCTCTCAGCAGTCTGAACCCAAGGTCAGAAGCTCCAGAAGACAGTCATTTACATTACATTCCTACAAAGTCAATCCATTTCTAGATGCTTGTCCCCAAATGGTTTGGTCTCTTACTGTTGAAACAAACCATTTGTGAACAAATGCAGTGTTACTGTAGTATATGGTTTTGTAGGGGTTTCCTGATTCATAGATACTTTCATCTCTTCCTGAAAATAGGGTAAGTGAACCAAATGGAACTCTATGAAATGCAACTCTCTGAATTCTTCAAATCCTTGCTTATGCTTTCAAAACTGTTATTTAATGCCTCCCATCTCCTCTATTGATCTCTTCTGTTGGTATCTTTCTTTTGCCTGTCATGTTTGGGAACTCTTGCTTTATGGTATGCTTGGTATTATCCACCCAGAGGTCACATTAACCAATATCTTTAGCCATTGATTACTTGTTTAGCTGTAATGGAAAATCTAAAAACCATCTATCATTTTGACCAGTTACAATGGACTAGGATTTACACTCCTGTTCAGTTTATTGGGGGGTGGGAAATCAACCTTGTTCAATTACACTGGAGTTGTCTTGTATATGCTAGCCGTGCATAGAATGGCACAAATCTCAAGGCGACTGAGTGTTTCTTTTTTGCAATATTGTGGAAAAGGAGAAAAATTTGAAGTGATGCAGGGGGTGCCGCAGCTTTAACGGAACAACCGAGTGACAGAAGGGAGGTCAAGAGTGAGTTCTGCATTCAATGAAATGTAAAATTGGGTAATAATTGACAGAATTTTTACGACTCTCTCCATCAAAGGGGCAGACAATGAGAAATTCTAGCATGACCTCCGCTGCCAACAGATCAATGATGTTAGGGCCCCGTAAGGAAGCCAGTAATGGGCTATTCATCAGCATATTTAACACTGGTTCAGACACTCTCAAGCTGATCATTTACATGCACACAGATTGAGCAGAACCGTTGTAGTTGAGCAGGGTATAAGCAATAGATTTAAACTGACTGAGAATACGACTTTCTCCGACATCCTTAAAAGAAACCGCACACTCTGATATATAGCACTGTATGTATGCAGATCTGTCTTGTTTTAATTGCATACTTGGAGGCATATAATGTGTTTATCCAAAGCAAAAAGGGCAACACATCTGGCCTGTGTCGGTTTCCCACGTGTAAAAGCAAACTAAAGCTCAAGACTGTGAAGGGGAACAGAAGCCCTCGTTCTGTCGGTTCGCTGACATCTGGAATCAATAGGTGCTGTTTGGATGTTGGGAGGAGGAGCGAGTAAAAATAGAGCCACTGCCGTAACCAGACCAAGCCTCTGAGCACCTCCTTCATGCTGTTGCCCCAACACCGCACCAATGTCTTTCCAGCATTACTTCGCTTTCAAACAGCCAAGTGAACAATTATGCTGCAGCTTGTGGCCACTTTCGACAGCTACAAGCTTTTGTGCTTCAACAACACGCCGAAGATGAACGAGAATAGAGATTGTGGTCAGTTTCACTCAAGATGATCATCTTTTTCCATGACTTAAAATTAATAAAAATATTCCACTTTTTGGAAATTGTCAAATTTTCTATTTCCCCATTGAAAAAAAGTTGAGTATTACCATCTTAAAATGTATTCAGCTTTCTTATGGTCATTTTTTGCCATAACAATTGTTACAAGTTAAACAAAATTTCAATTAGCAATCAGATTTTGAATTTGAATAGTTTGTTTGTCGAGTTTAGATGAAGCAAGTTTTAGTCTTTTATTTGCGATTAATTGCAGAAATGTTTAATTGATTGCCTGAACGTTTTATAACGTTCCTCCTATTTCTCATAAGTTTATATGTTTGTCACACTTTTTCTATATGGTAAAGATCTTAGACGAAATGTCCCAGTAGCTCAGTATGTTGTATTGTACCACAAAATATCGTTACATCTCTAGAAAATGTACAAATTAATAGAAAGTTCTGAAACGTTTCAAGTCTACACCTGTTTGAGATTTCAAGTAGTAGTTCAACCAAAAATAATAATGATGTCATCATGCTCCAAATTTTCAAGCTAGTTTATTGTTCATTCCTTTTTTTCAAACTAAAGAAAACATTCAAGAAACCTAAACATACCAAGGTGTTAAAGAGGTTAAAAGAGGAAAGAAGCTTAAGCAGGTTTTGGCACAAGAACAGGGAGAGTACATGATGACAATATTATCCTTTTAAGCATATGTTTGTAGAGGCACCCCTAAAAAGACTCTTTCATGCAACTATGATAATGTGTGCTTTTACTGACCACATCAATAAAACCAAGCTGTGCTTGAGAGCTGCCATAGGGTGGTGCCACACAGGGGGCAAACAAAGCTTGTCTTTTTGTTGTGGCCCTTGTAAGTGGAGGCCTAGCCCTAAACACTTGCCGCTTTTGTGGGGCACACGTGCATATCCCTCTGTTTTTGGCCTCATCGTCCATTCACCGCTGTGGGAGCGTTTAAAGGTGGGTAGTGAAGGGGGGCAGAGCAGCCAAGCCAAGCCACGTCACGTCAAGCCAAGCAGACCCCTCTTGCTTGAACGAGTTTTAATTTGCGGTGACTGCAGCGAGATGCTGCAGCGAGCTCCCGTGGACTTGTTCACCCCTCTCTCGCTCACACGGGCATGCGCACAAACACAGACAGAAGGAAAACATGTGCCCTTGCGTTTAGCTAGCTGCTGCATGTGCACTCACCTCTTTGATTGATCGCTTCACAAGACACTTAGCCAGGCAAGAATGAAGCTCAATTGGGGTGTTTTTTATTATTTGAGAGAGAGAGAGAGATAGGTCACAGTGGGCTGTTTTCCAAAGCAGCAATGGAATGCTGCAAAAATCTCGCCTTATGGAACTAATAAAGAATCAAACCAGCTTTTCATTCCAGTAGTGTTTAATACTGTACAAGCACCCCGAGAGTGAAGGAGAATTCTTTTCCGAATTAAGTTTTCAGGGCTACAACTTGTTACAACCCTGGCTAGATTCTTGTAAAAAAAATACTGGTCTTGCTGGTGATTCAGTGTGGTGTACATGATATTGCTTGGAATATTAATATATAGAAATTTCTTTCATTTAGTGGCTTAATAGTGTAATTATTGTCATATGTTGATATGGTCATAAGATCTGTTGAAATTGCAACACAAGTATGTTACTGTGATCTGTCGGTTGATTTAATAGTCATTCCCTTATCGCCATTATCAGCTATTCACCAAAGCTATCTAATAACGGGACTTTTGAAATGGTAACAAATCTAGTCCTGTTTTCGTTGTAGCATTAGTTGACACAAGCTTATAATCTTCAGAGACTTCGCATTATTTTAATTTGAACTTGGTCTTGTGTATAAACATCTACACAGTAAAATCCTAAGAGTTAAATTAACTCTACTCTGAGTATATTTGGTCCCACTCTATATAGAGTTAAACCGACTCTGAGAAAGAGTAATTTAATAATCTATTTTCTTCATGTTTTTACAAATCTGCATGGAAAATGCAAACTAAATATTAACTATTCAGAGAGGGACCAAGTCCACTCCAGAAAGAGTAAAAACAGACAAAAATAGACTGTTTAGTTCAAATACACTTATTTAAATAACTCTCCTTCAGAGTTGGTTTAACTCTATATAGAGTGGGACCAAATATACTCTGAGTAGAGTTAATTTAACTCTTAGGATTTTACTGTGTACAAGTTCCGTTTTTCAGCATAAAGCTTACAACTTCTTTACATCCCGAAGTCACACTCATCAGCGTTTTTTACGCTATCTATGATCGATACCCTTATGCCAAATTCATACTTTTGTGTCAAGCCTACGCTGTACAGACCCGTACTCTGGAGTCTGGCATGATCCTAACTTCACGCAAGGTAGACATGGAGAGCAAGATCCGTGGGTGGATACCATTCTGGAGTGACATCCTACACATTTATGCATCTCCACCATGACCACAACAAACAGCTCAACGATTGTCAGATGGAAGATGATTTATAATATCCATGATGGGAAATCACCACACAAGTGACGAACTAACTAAAGCAGCATTTATGAAATGGAATTGCAGAGGTAGGTTTCGCACAGAAATATCAGTTGGGCTACTCCACTAACATAAGTCTATTGGGAATAGTAGTCTGAAGATACCTTAAAAGCTAAACAGGAAGTGTTTTCTGAACTTTGCAAGGATTGGTGTGTCGCTTTGGTAAATGCTGCAGATGTTCTCTTCCCAATCACTGACCTGCAGATCGCAGTTTCCTCTGAAATACAGCAGTACTTTGGTGTATGAGTGGCTGAATTGAACAAACCTATTACTGAGAAATTACATTTAACCATTAATGCTCACATTTGGTTAGAGAGGATCCTGGTCTTGGGTATTTAATAAAGCCTCTAAAGACATGTTTCACCGTTCCAAATTTAGTGCTCCATAGCTTTTCTGAGATTGCTCCACAATATATTTATATTTTTCAGCAAGAACCGGATTTTCCTGTCAACTACAATTACACCCCAATATATATACTTGTCAATATGTAGCTAATTTACTTAATTACTTATTTATTAATTGTTTTATTTAAAGGAAAGCTACTATAGTGACATTATTGAACTGTGCTTCTGTGAATTTAAATAATATTCGCTACAAAATAGCTTTATATAGTATAACAATGTGTAGATTTGTTTTCATGCCAAAGTGAAAAAGTGTAACTATTGTAATCTTTTCTTTATTGTAGTACCCACATCATTTAACCATTTTGCCTCATGTTTTTCTGTGTCTGGTTCTGTTTGTACATTTTTCTCATTTTTCTTTGTTGCCGTTCTCAAGATGAATGGCCAGATTTACAGAAAGTACATCACAATTTGGTCTTTGTCTTCCGAGCCAGATATGCTGGTACGTTTTCTCTGCATCCGGTGCCATGGTCTCCTGCCCTCAAGGCACTCTTGTGTTTGACCCATTTTTTTTTTTTCATATAGAAGTTACCTCATGTTTGTAGTTGTCCCACAGAAACAGACATGATGCAATCTCAAATCTTTGAAACAAACAAAGCAATAAATGCTGAGAATAATGTTTATAAGTTGTCTGTTATTCATCATATAGTACATTTTGTCAACACTAGGAGATGCATTTCACAAGTTCTGTGAATGATTTAGAGAATGTTAAGATAATATTGGTAAATGATTAGATAGATGTGTCCTTTAGATGAATTTCGGTGCTTTGTACGCATGAGTTATTAAACCTGGGCTTTCATTCCTGTGCTGGAAGACCTTGCAGGCATGCGAGGAGCTTTACTACAGGTCGAAGAAAGGCATGCAAGCTTTTAAAACCTTCAGGTGTGCTGGCACACACCCGCTAACAGAATGTCAGCCCGCGAGCTCAGTGCACTGCTCTGGAATTTGTCTTTCAACTGCTGATCTGGGATGTGTACATGTTTTTTGATGTCCATGGCGGAAACACACTGGTCCAAAACAGTGTTATGATTTCTTTTATCTTTGATGTCTTTATATTTGTGTGTTTTATGTATGTATGCATGCATGTATGAAATGAACTAAAATAGCTTTCTTTGTATATGCTTAAGAATCTTGGTTGTGTGCTTAGGCTTGTTGTACTGCTGAACAGTCAAGTTTGAGGCGCTTTGGAGCAGGGTTTCCCTCAGAATGGCTCTAAACATTTGGTGCATTATTTTTTTTCTCAGTCCTGACTTGTCTCCCAGTTCCTAACACTGAAAAACACCCCTGCAGCATAATGCAACCACCATCAGTGTTCACTGTCTGAAGGAAACCAGACACAGCTCAACTCATTGACAGCAACCTTCTGACATTTTTTGAACTTCAGATGTGACTTTCTCCTGGTATCGCGAACTTCTGATATTTATGGATAATGGAGACGTCACAGTGTTCACTGTGACGTTCAAAGCTTTAGACTTTTTTTTTTGTACCCCTCCTCAGATATGTGCCTTAGCACAGTCTAGGTCTATCACAATAAGGTCTATAGACAGACAATTCATTTGTTTTCATGGATCTTGGTCAGCAGAACTTTATCTACTGAGCAGGTGTGTGATTTTTTTTTTCCAAATCATGGCTAATAATGTCAGATTAGTACGTGTGGACTCCTGTAGAAACAAGATCGGTGGAAGTATGACGGAAGTATCTTATGACAGTATGTGTATACTTAAAGAAATGTAATTTAATTAAATATATTGGTAACATTAAAGTAAAAAAACTGCATTGCTGGTAAAATACTTGATGTATTGTAATTAAAATGTACTCTAATTTGAAAATGTAGTTCGTTAATAGTTTAGTAAATTACATTCAATAAATGTAACTCAAAGAAATGTATTAAAATAATGTCATTATGGTGCAGCAGCCATGTAAAGAACATATTTATTTATGTCTAAATTTGTTTTAGATATTTTTCCCAATACAAGTTTTATATTTTTGTTCATATCAGAGTTAAGGATTAGAAAAATAGTAGTTATTAAATGAATTTTCCATGAAAAAGGTACATTTTTACTGAAATTAACAGTTCAAATTGTAATTTATTAAAGAAATATATGAATGATACGATGAAAAATAGGAGCAGGTGATGTCAGACATGTTGTTTTGCATGTAATTACCCTTTAAGCGAGATGTTGAGGGTGTAATCTCTCTTTGTAGTGTCAGAAGGAAACCTGTGTCTCTGGCTCTGCTTCTCTGATGGATCCTTCATTCCTGTAGCGGCTTGTTGTTAGCAGCTCTTGTTAATGTGAGATGGATTGATCTGACACTGTTGATCCTGTTGCTGAATTTCTCTCTCAGCAGCTGTTTGCTCGCTATTGCAGACAGAAAATAAATGATTCGCTGCTGATTGAAAGTGAGCAGTTTTGCTGAGTGAGTCCACGGCAAGGGCTCTATCTTCTCAAATGTTCAAGCTGCTGCTATTTCCTGGCACCTGATGAGGATTCTTTTACTGGAGATTACTTCACATGGCTCAGTGTGAATCAACTGTGACTTCATAGTAGACTTGAGGCGATGAAGTTAATAAGACGAGTTCAAACAGGGCTCAGCAGCAAGGACATGATGATGACCCGGTGAACTGAGAACTGTAAAGTAACACGTTGTGGAAGTTGAACCAACGTGAATATTTATTGGGGGAAATGATTGCGTTATTGGCTAATTTGCATAAAGACCATGTGATGTGTGTCAAATGCTTTTTTTCTATGGTAACTAATAATACTTTATTAACTGATAAAAACTAGGGGAATTAGATTAAGGAAGTAGGAAGAGAAATGTATTCCTTTAGCTCAATTACGATTATAATTGTTATTTTTGCTCTCATAGTTCACTGAGAAGCTGTGTAGCACATATTACAAGCACATATTACAAGTGAAATATTTTAGAATCTATCTACTTCTACACATCTACTATCTATTTAACATATTTATTATTTAATTATTACATTTAAATAATTTATTCATTAAACATCAGTTAAAGTTAAATTAAAGCACACATTGCCTATAGCATTCATGTGACCCCACCTGTGGAAGTGTTTTTAAAGGAAAAGTAATAATTGACCTGGAAAAATGTGAACAAATATAGTTCTTGAATAGCAATTACTTCACGATTTATCACCCAGCCCTTGTACATAATAATTTTAAGATGGACATTTAGAAATGAACAAATTAAATATTTTTTAAAGTGTGAAATGTTGGATTGCTTTGTTTTTGGAGAGAGAGAGAAATAATTTACGTGAAAAGGCATTTACATTTTCCAATATTCCTTGTTTTTTATTATTGAAAGCCACAATCATGGATTCCTTTTCACTACTTCCTGATAACAGAGCACAAGATCGAAATATGACTCTTTTTCCACTCAAACTTCCTATTATTGTAATTTACATTTTTTGAGTTTACCATTTAAGCTATTGAGTGTTTAGCTTATGCCATTTGAAGCCTGAATCCAACATGTCGATATGGAAACGGAAAGGGTGTATAATTTGAAATGGGGGTTTTATACAGAATGTTGGCCGCACCTTCTATGTTTCTTCCTGAGCACAAGCGAATGTATGAGCATAAGATTGTTAGAGATTAATTAGTACACTTTGATGAATAAAGCTGCATTTTTTCACTGGTTCCAGAAGAGAAAAATACTCGACAATTTTGCCATTTCTGGGGGTTTTCATGATGACCTGATCTGGGAAACCGAGTGGGTGAAATGTGTGCGACACCTCAGCTTTCACCACAAAAATAACCACAGCTTAAATTCTCCAAGAACCCCCAGAAAGGGTTGCTCATGAGTGAGAATTGCTTGTGAGTCATGGTTCAGTGCATTTCAGTCTTAAAGCATGGGCACCTCTTATATTGACTGGTAGGGGAAACACTGATGGATATATTTTATAGTTAATAATTCATACACTCAGCCTCTTAAATAGCCCAATTAATGTATAACCTGTGCATGGTTGAACTTAATGAAGTCATCATGGGTGGGGCTGTTCACAAACTCTGGTTTGGTTTGAATTGTCGTTCTTAAGTGACTTTTATTCTGGAAACTTTTATTCTGGAAAAAAATCATTAAGTTTTGTGTTTTTTTTTTTGGTTCTAAATTAGATCCTTTAATTACAGTAAAACATGCTAATTTACTTCTGTAAAGCATAAATGACACAGGCAAGAGTTCATAGTGTTTATTAGTACTATAAATATATTTTGTTTTTGCTTTCTTTGAGTGTAGCGAGAGCAGTGAATGAGAATACGCGTGTGATACTGTGCCTATGTTTTGCTGCGCTCGATGAGTCTCCTCTGGGACTCTGCTGAACAGTGCTCACCGCCTCGAGCAGCTACACATTCATTCATGCTTCCCAATCAATGGCTTAACTCAACAGGCATGAACACAAACACACACACACACACACACACAGCTCACAGCCCCGGGTACAGCTTTTCTCTATTCCTGATGCTCCTGTAAAACAAACACAGTGAAACGCCCGTACACACTGAACTTCAGAAACACAAAAGAAGACTCCTTGACAGTCCTTCTTGTAAAATGACAAACACTTTTCACTTTAAAATACTGTGAATAATAGATTTCTAGAATGTGTTTTTTTTTTTATATCAAACTACACAGTGTATATTGATGAGCGCACATGGTACTAAACATGGATTCCATATGCAAGAAATGCTGCTAATATGGCTGGGCGATATGAAGCAAAAAATATATCTCGATATATTTTGCTATATCTCGATATCGACAGGATTTAACCCCCCCCCCCAAAAAAAAAAAACTACTGCAAAAACAAATATTACAAATTTCAAAGTCGTTTTTTATTGAAGCTCAGAGGTGCTTCTGCAAATTTTCTTTCAGAAATCCTTGTATACATATTATAAAACAATAAAGAAATACATATTGCCTTTTCATTCAAAAATAAAACAACTAAAAAACCTTTTCCAATTCAGCAGCAAGCCGCGCTCTCTCTGTAGTGTACAGTCGCGGGAGTTCCTGTCTCGAAAAGTAATGCCGACTAGGTAAACTGTATCTGACTGGGATCAAGTGTTTTTAGCATACGTTTAAAGCCACGTTGTTCAACGACGGATATGGGTGCCATGTCCACCGCTTTGCGAAATGCCATGAACTCTGTGACGCTACACCACCTTGCGCTCTGTTTTTCATATTCTACACTACGCGTTATAGAATTGTGGAGATTAGTTGTGCTTTGGTTGGCAGCAACTTTCACTGCATTCACGGCAGTAGACATCTGTCTGTTGTTCGTCTGACGACTTAAAACTAAAGTATTTCCATATAATGGAGCCAGCTGTTCTTTTTTTGCAACAAGTTCTGTAACCTCCGGGCTGGTTGAGGGCACCGCCATGTTGAATGAGACGACAGGCAAGGGGAGGGGGAACAAAAGCAAGGAGGCGCGGACGAGCGCAGCACAGAGAAGGCACACAAGCAAAGTGGCTAAAATTAAAAATAAGACATTATATCGATATATACGATATGCCAGAATTCATATCGAGTTTAAAAAATATCTTGATATATTTTAAATATCGA